>JAMQGT020001095.1:0-59090 GCA_024447675.2 Pterophyllum scalare | reverse complement strand
GTGTTATGTATTTGGTTCAGTTACGTATTGCTGCCCATGTTTCTGAGCTCTGAACCATCAGTTTGTTTGTTTAACAGTTCCTTTAACTTCTGCAGGGTTTCAGCAGCTCCATAGTGAGAGCAGGTGTCTCCTTAGAGACCAGCATCGGTCGGACAGTATGAGCCAATCAGGGTGCAGCTCAGCTCTAAGTCAGGAGGAGAAGGTGTAGGATGTGCCCAGCACTTCCTCAGCAGTGTCCACAGTCACTTCCTGTACACCCCGCTCCACCTTTTTACCCTCTTGGAAGCCCTGGCTCTCAGGACAATGGTTTTTCCACTGATGCTGCTGGCGAGCTGGAGGGAGGCAGAGCCTCTGCTGGCACCTCTGATAGTGCTGCTTCTGAGCTGAGCTGGTGGAAAGCTTTTGGGGCTGGATGGGGGTTTCGGTGGGGGCAGACTGAGGCTGCCCCACCTGGACAGAGAGCTGTGGCAGCGCCTGGGCCACTGCAGCTGGTTTGGCCAGGATGAGCTGTGGTTTGATGGCGGCCTGCGTTAGCTGTGTGGTGATAGGTTGGCCTGGATGAGCTGCGTGATCTGGCCTGATGGGTTGGCCTGCATGTGAGTTGTGGCCAGCTGGTTGGCTGGGATTGTGATGATGGTGATCTTCTCTCCTGCTTTGGAGCCAGCAGGCAGCATGGTGGGCAGTGCCTGGATCACCAGTTTGGGGGCAGGGCTGTTGGAGGTGCTCGCTACAGTCACTGGGACGCCGGTGGTAGTGGTGAGGATGGGTGGAGAGTTTAATGTCACTTGACCTAATGAGTTGGTCATGACCACTGGCATGGCTCGGATAGGCCTGCAGGGAGAAGATCTTGACACGTCAGGGTTCAAAACAATGCATCAAGTGCTGACAAACTTGGAGTGCATGATCACATGTGCACCACAGCCAACAACAGAGAAAAATCCTACAACAGAACTACAAATTGTATTATTTCTGCTGTTGGCCTGAATAACAGAGTTTGATGACTTAATCAAATCAAGTATTGTCTTCACTATGTTTCCACTAAAACTGTCTTTCGAGAAGGGCTGTGCCATATCATATCACAGAGAATAATACCACTAATTTTTACATCATATAAAAGTGTTGGATCAGGATGTCATTGCCATAGCAACACCATACATTTATGTTACCTAGTGTGGAGGACAATAGGCCCGGGCATGTCTGAGAGTCGGAGCTGCATCTCTGTTTCTGATGGTGATTTAGTAACTAAAACTAAGCTACTTCAATAGCCTCAAAGACTTTGTTTTCCTGGTACGAATGGGAGAATAAAGAACCACCAAAACAAAATACAAAATAATACTGAGACTGGCTTTCAACCAAACTGTTGTTTTACACTGGTATTGGCCCATTATTTTATAATCAACGTTACCCTACCCAAATGGCTGCGGTAGTTAAAATGTCACCATCACAGGGTAAAGCTTAGCGCTGTGTTCAATGCTCCAAACACTGATACTAATAATGGCTCTTTAACCCTTGCAGTGGTGTGGAGGGTGCATTACCCTGCTAAAAGATGCCAGTGCCATCAGGAAATACTGCTGCTATGAAGGGATAAATGTGGTCCGCACAAACCTTTAGGTGGGTGCTACACATCAAGTAACTTCTACACAAAGTTTTTTAGCATTGCTTTCTAGCATTTCTAACATTGCTCAGAGCTTCCTGCTGCCTCGGTGACTTACCTTCTTCAGTGTGCATAACCAGGTTAGTCAGAAGGAGCAACAGGCTACACCCAACACTTGACTTTTGTATGCACAGATAGCACTCCTGTCTATAGCAATACTGATATAACATTTTTATTGCTGTTTTGGTAAAAAATCTTGAGCATAATCAAAAATCTTTTGCTTGTTTGTTTTTCAATAATCAGTTAATTCATGTTCATCATGAAACAACTGGACTAAAAGATAAACTAAAGGTCAAGATCCCATTAGCAGCATAACATACCTTGTGTTGCTAAAAGCCATTGTATGATGAACTCTGTATTTATGCAGACTTGGTTTCAAAACAAGCGCATACCTGTTTTAGTACATAATGTCAGACGTTAGCCTGCATGGGCTAAGCCAGGTTTAGATGGGCTAATCCTATTCTACAGGGCATAAAAATACTGAGTGAGAGCAGGTTTGTCAGACCTGGTAGTGGCGTTGCTGGGGATGACAGTGACATATGCCTGCTGAGGCTGGGTGGCGATAGGGGAATTGGTGCCCAGGCTGATCTGACCCTGCTGGCGAGCCGGGTGCTGACTGGACACCACGGTCTCGGTGTCCTCCACCATCTCAGCCTCCTCATCATCATCGATCACTCGTATGTTTTTGGGCATGTCTTTGAACTGGTAGGCCAGTCGCTGACCCTCCACTTTGGCGAGGATGCCACGTTGGTAGTAATACCTACACAGACATACAGCAAATGGAAGCAGAATATCAAATCTGTGAAACTTTATTCATAGAGCACTTTAAAGAAGACAACATAGTTGAACAAAGTGCTTTCCAGATAAAAGACACCAATAAAATACAACACAAATAATAAACAAAAAGGAAAAGATTTTTCAAAACAAACAGTAACAATTAAACGTTTACACAATGAATAAAACTGAAAATAGGACAAAAAAGTGACCAAAATAACTAAAACTGACTGGAAACTGGTATTAATTTTGAAGTGCCTCAGAGAAAAGGTGTTTTTATGCCAGACTGAAAAACCTCTAGTTCAACTGAATTCAGATTCACTATCTTATCCTTCTGGTTTTATCAAACATGTCTGACTGTAATCTTCCGCTCCTTGTAAATCAAGATTGCAAAAAGACAGCAGTGTTTGTGGAGACCAGCAGCTGACCTCAGGGCCCGGCCCATGGTCTCGTAGTTCATGTCAGGCTTGTTTTTGTGTTTCCCCCACAGTTTGGACACGGCCTTGGAGTCGACCAGTTTGAAGATGCCCTTCTCCCTCTGCATCCACTTGATGTATCTGGGACAGGTGCTTTTATCCTGCAGCAGTTCCAGCAGAAACTCCCACAGGTAGGTGGTGTTGCCTGTCAAACATGCAGCATAAAAACAACATTAGAACATCTGAGATGTACAAATACAGCGAAGTTCAAGGGGTAAGTACACATGAAACACTACTAAAAACACTAATTTACACCATGGAGCCCTCTGCTAAAAAAAAAACACCACAGATTTAACACTGTCTGTGAACCTGGATTTAAGAAACGCGTGTGTTAAGTTTTTAGAGCATGAGTTTGTACAACACTTCATTATTAGGACTGTGTGGAGGAGAACCTGTGTGAGCCAGGTGCAGTGGTGGTTCATGGCACCTGCAGGTCGGATGTACAAGCCCTGAGCGGTGAAATCAGATAACAGATGTCAGGAAGATGAGATTAGGCCCATTTTATGCAAAATTATAATTACATTAATAAAGTTATCTTTTTCCCAAGCACATCCAACCACTTTACCACATAACAGGTTACTACATGTGTACCGCACCACATCAGGATACTTTAGGCTATATTGCCTAAAGCAGTCATTCCCAGAGTCAGAAGTGCTGCGGCACATTTAAAAAAAACAGAAAATCTCAATTCAAAAAAACAAAGAACACAAGCTCTTGGTTGTATATGTGGTTAATATGAATATGTGTTTTGATGATTGCTTTCATCTGTGTTTTATTTTATTATTATTGTTTATTTATCTAAATCTGGCACCAAGCACCCTCTTCTTTTATGTGAGTAATGTTTTTTGTACATGGCCCCTGAAAGAAATAAACTTGCGAAAATGAAATAAAGTGCTCTACAAACCCGTAACATTACAGCTAACGAGTACATTTTTCCATTTCAGTGCACCAAGCCAGCAGCTACTGCTTCAGAGACAGAGTGAAAGTGGACAGTATATGCTTGGGGTTTTTTAATCATAAAACTCATTGCTGCAGCAACGGGCAGTACAAAAGTGACCCCTCCCCTCCTTAAACAATGGACTGCTCTGTAGTTTTAGTTTCCTTGTTTGCCACTGAGTTATCAGTCACTAGTTAGCTAACTGGCACAAGATGGCGCTACACACGCTCTAAAAACTTTACCTTTAAACGCTTCCTTCTTAAATCCAGCTTCACAGACAGGGTTAAATCTGAGAGTTTTTAGAGCACAGCTCCATGCTGTAAAATTAGCCTTTATACATGCAGTGTTTCATGTCCTCTTTAAACATCAGTAGTCACTGCAGACTTTAATCATGACTCGTATCTTGTTCGTATTTTGTTCCCATAAAGAACAAAAAACATCTTTCCTGAGATTAACTGCAGCACCATGACTGTACCAAGGGAGAGTTTTCCTGCTTTAGGTTTTTTCACTCATGTTATTGTTTAGGATATTCTCCCAAAACAATAAGGTCTGATGGTGAGCTGAAAATCTCACAAACATGAGAGGAATGCATGCAGTTGTAATCTTAATGTTGACTGCTTGTAAAAACGATATGAAACTGTTATGAAGTCCAACTCATTAGGATTGCCATTAAAACTGTTACGGCATGCTCGTTCAGAAATTATACGGACGCATTTGCTTTTAGATTAAATAAATTAGATGTTTGAAAGGGGCTTTAGATGAAGATCAGACCACATTTTAAGACCAACCAATACAGAATCCCAGAGGGGTTTAAACATCTTAGTCTGGCTGTGTGGAAAATATCTGGATCATATCCAGTCATTCTAGCTTAGCAGCTAACAGTGAGGAAAAACAGGAGCAGGCTTCAGCCAGAGAGCTGCTACAGACCTTTTCCCTCCCTCGGCCTCTTCTTGATGCCCAGATCAAAGGAGCCATTGGAAGAAGGTTGGTGTGTCTTGGGCTTACGTCCACCTGTACTCAACACACACACACGCACACACACATACAAAACAGGTCAAGCTCATTCTTTAAGCCAAATCCCAGTCGAACTTCCATGTGAGCAGCTCAACAGGCAGAACTGTACAATAACTCTGCATAGCCTGTCACATTGCCAGGTAAGCCGATGTCATTTTCAAACATGCTCGATATTGTTAATATTAGCCTGCCTCACTCCACTCACACAACTGTGGTTGGAAAACTGAACACATTTTCACACACAGCAGGTTTAAACTGTTCACACCAAGTTCTGTACGACCACAGTTTCACGCTTTAAACACACAGCCACCTACTGATGCTTTAAAGTTGTACAGTTGCAGAATGAACGCACTGAACAGCAAGATACCGTAAATGAAATAAAAGCAGGTGAGCTGTGCTGACACTGACCTCCTCTCTTCTTCTTGGCTACAGGTTCACAGTCAGGAGGGATGGGGAAGGTCTCTTCCTCTATGGGTCCACACTCTGTAGATACCTCCACCACCGTTTCCATCATCACATCATCTGCTGGGGTCACACAAAACACATCATCCACACTATTGTCCTTCTGCTGCATCATGGAGTGACACGCTCAAAGACTGAAACTGTGTGCAACAGCAGATCTGGCTACACATTAGTTCCTCATAAGAGGAACACCAATGACTTAAGAACCAAAGGCTGGATATAATCTCAACGTTCTTTTCTGATTCAGAGTCGGGCTTTGATTCAGAATCTTGATTCATGAACAGAAAGGTCTATTTTTTGGCTCACTTAAAAACAATTTACTAACCATCATTACTGTTTACCTGTGCTGCGTTCACTGTGCATTCCTCCAGGAGACTCCATGTGCAGAAGAGCTTCAGCTGCTTCAAACGTTTTGTCAAAACACACCATGTCGTGACCTGACATCTCCACTGAAGACAAAAGCAGACAAAAACCTGTCAGCAAGCACCCGTCTAAAGACACATGCGCACTGAGGTGAGGTGCTGAGAGTAGACCTGTGTTTTCAAATTATTACACAAGGTTCCCGTTTGACAGAGAAAAAAAAAGCAACAACAACAAAAAAAACACTACAACCTCAACTACTCTGAAATGTTGAAGTCCTTAGTTGGTGGTATGTGGATGCTGTCTGATTCTCCTTTCCGGTTTCCTGTAATCTGGTTAAAAGACTTGGGCATCATTCCTACCAGCAGAGGGCAGTCTACATCAACAGACAGAAGCTCAACGTTCACAGAGAACTGTCTTGATTCACTTACTCCAACATTGGCACCCAGGAAAATTTCAATTCCGGTTTGTTTAAATAGCGCCAAATCACAACAAGAATCACCTCAAGGGGGTCTTTACACTGTAAAGACCCTAAAGTATTTGGGAGAAAACCCCAAGAATCAAACAACCCCTATGAGCAAGCACTTTGCGAGAGAGTGGGAAGGAAAAGCTCCCTTTTAACAGGAAGAAACCTCCGGCAGAGCCACGCTGAGGAAGGGGCAGCCGTCTGCCCTGACTGGACCGGGAGAAAAGAAAAGAAAAGAAAGAAAAGAAAGAAAAGAAAAGAAGACAGGTGTAATGCCATGTTACAGTGCGTGGGTGTATCTCATGCAGTCCTGCAGCAGTCTCAGCCTATAGCAGCATAACTAAGGAACGGTTCAGGGTCACCTGATCCAGCCTTAGCTTAAAAAGTTTTAAATCTAACCTTAAAAGTAGAGAAGGCGTCTTTCTCCTGAATCCACACAGGAGAGGGGCCTGAAAGCTGAAGGCTCTGCCTCCCATTCTACTTTTAGAAACTCCAGGAACCACAAGAAAGCCTGCAGTCTGAGAGCGAGGTGCTCTTTTAGAATAATATGGGACTGTGAGGTCTTTAAGATAAGATGGGACCTCATTATCCAAAACTTTGTATGTGAGAAGTAGTTTAAATTCAGCTCTAGATTTAACAGGGAACCAGCAAAGAGAATCTCGTATAGGATAAATATGATTGCTCTCTCCTCTCTGTTAGCACTCTTACTGCAGAGTTTTTAGAAAAACGTGTTAATAATGAATTACAACAGTCCAGCCTGGAAATACCAAATGTTTGAATGAGCTTTTCAGCATCACTCTGAGTCAGCAGATATTGTGCAGATGAAACAAGACCCATCACTGATGAGGACATCCTCCCGCAATTAATGAAAATATAAAACAAATCTAGATGTCAGGATAATATTACAGATCCATTTCACAAAAGCAAACCTTTCAGCAACCATCTCGATGGTGTTTAAGAGTCTGAGAGCTAATAAAGAATAATAAAGAATACATATAAAAATGGAAATAAGCTTAGTTCATTTGTAAATTTGATAAAAGGTCAGCAAGTACAAACAGATGCTCTGTTTTAGGATCAAATATTAATGCTCACAGGACAATAAAATCATTGTAAAATTATTGGCAGCCAACAAGACAAGAAAAAAAAAATCACTTTCTACTCCAACCATGTATAGATATATACATTTATCTATAGATGCAACCACTCATTTTACTCACCAGTCTCGGCCACCTCCGTCACAACCTCCTGCTCCTCGGCCACATCCTGCATCAGGTATGTCTCATCATCGTAGACCAGCACCTGAGCCGAGTAGCACTCTTCCACCTGAGCACTGGGCACCTCCTCTACAATTACTGCAGGACAGCCTTCTTCCTGCAGCACCACCCCTTCCTCCCCTTCCACATCTTCCTCCATGATCACTGCTTCCACTTCCTGCTGAACAACTTCTTCCTCCTCCTCCTCAGCAGGCTGCTGCTTACAGTACACACAGATGTTTGAACAGATGTGAAAAAAAGACCATTTCTCTACCACTTTTACAGACTATGTTGCTACTATGAAGACTGAAAATATGAGGCCTATGCTGCATGGGACATGGAATATGTAATGTGACTTCTCTCTACAATTCATAGCATGTTAATTGTACATTTTGTGAGCACTGAGGTTTGTGTGGGAACAGCATTTCCTTCCACTCTTTCCTGCTTTGAGTCAATATTTCTGCCTCAGAGCTTGCCTCAAATTATTCACATTTCCAAGTCAATTTGAAAAACCTTTCCGTTTTAGATTAAAGCTTATTTCTATTCTTATTTTCTAAGTATTGGTTATTTTTGGACCAAGTTCTGAATTACATGTTTTTTTGTTCTGTTGTCTGAAAACATTCGAGCAATGTTGAATGTTGCCCTGAATTCTGGCAGTGCTGTGATGTGTGCAGAAGCTGAAACAGTGAAAATCTCTCAGCCATCAAATCTTCCTTTGAGTGTGATGTGCATCAACAGGACCCTCTTAAACTAGCGCCGGGCAGCATGACCAAAAATTGTTATCACAGTATTTTTCAAGATTCTGGGGTCTTCAAGGTATTGTTAGTAGTAGTAGTTTGGCTTTATTGTCATTATTAGTGATCATATACAATACATCGATTATAAAAATAGTTTTGTCACCATAAAAAACAAAATAGAATAAAACCTAAATAGAATAAAACCACACAACCTGTTATCTCTGTTAACAAAACAAATTTACACACAGGCCTATGGAGTCCAACTTTAACAGGCTGGCTGCTCTGAATATCAGTTTTATATAATTTTTGGGCAAATAACATTAGTGTTAATGTTTCTACACCTTTCAAACAAGCTTCATTTGGACTTCATGAAAAGCACATTAGCATCAAAGAGCACGACATGCCCTTGATTTGTAGGTCTCTCATCTCACTCCCTGTCAGCGTGTGCCTCAGTTTTCTAAACCTAAAACTTTCAAACAGCAGACGAAGCTCCCCTTTTGGTCACCTGTTATTTTTGGTGCATATTCAGTCTCTTTTCTTTCTCCTCCATCTCTTTTTACTGTTCTTGAATGCAGCAAAGTGCCACTCCCAGCTGTTAACACAGTGTTATGCTAGTTACCTAGCTAGTTAGCATTAGCCAGAGACGGAGAATTAAGGGGGACTGAGCGAAGCACATTTGGAGGGGTTCTAGCAAATCACGTGACTTCCGAAGCCGACATTTTTATTTTTCTGCAGTGTTGTGTTAGCCGAAGTGTGTTTTGCACAGAGTATCTGATAGTTTCCTGAATGTCTGGCAGTATGACCACCAAAGGTGCTTGCCTTTGCTGAGCCATAAACTGCAGCAATAACAAGACTTCCACTGACCCCACGCAGGTCAGAAGTACAGATGTCATCGATTTCCTACCGTCAAAGAGAGGTGAGCAATAAATGCTGTGAGCCACTGAGTGTGACTAGTGAGAAATAAATAAATCACACTTTCCCTCTGATCAACAGTTTGATTATATTCTAACAACTATGAGAGTTTATCTGCCCAGTGTCCGAGTGGTTAACGTTAGATCCACCTCAGAGAAGGTTTCAGTAATGCCAGCTAACAGCACAGAACTGAAGTTCACTGAAGCTGTGGAAATTCTCAACAACTCGCCCTAGTATTGCTGCCACTGGGCAGAAGTGAGTTTCACTAATTCATTGACCCGTATCAGACTCCTTTCACAAAGTTTTACGGCCTCCTCCTGAGCAAACAGCTGTGGATGCTGCACACCTGGCATTATGAAGTAAACTGATCTGACAGCCTGCACTCACTGGATGAATGCCGGCCAGAGCGTTTGAGGGGACTCTGGGGTAAAAATGTAAAATATCACAAAATATTTCATTTTCACACATCATTTTTTTTATTCCTGATTTAATTACAAGTGTTGATATTATTAAAATGTTAAAACAATGTGTGTATAAAGGCATTTTTATATATAAACAGTAGTAGAAACATGCTGGCCGGCCGGCCGCCCGCAGCCATTATGGGGTACAGAGAATTATAATTATATCACAATTTTATCAATCGTCACAATTTGCTTTATTTTATGTTATAACTATATACAGTTTGTTATAAATATACAAGCAGCCTGAGTACAGGTGTTTGTCAATGGGCTTCTTCAGTTGTTGGTTTCAGATCACTGTTAAAAACTTTTTCTTTTTTTCTCGATTCAATTCTTTATAACTGAGAAAAAGAAAACATGAATTCACGTTGTTGAGCGATTGACCGCTCTAGTGCGTAGGCTTGCACTAATTATAAACAACGGCGTTTTGACAGCTTCCAGCCGACAAATATGGCAGACACTGGTTTCAGTTGGATACGCTTTTGGTGATGTCACACACCTAGTTGCTCAGTCTCCATTAATCACTTGTCTCTGGTATTACCTGGCATCCTACACAGTAGTGCAATTTTGAAAATGTGCCGTTATTAGTGTTGCAAATTGAGGATGCTCACTCATAGCTGAGATTCTCTATTTAACTGCATTTTTAGGTAAGCAAATGCACATAGTATAAGGTCAGATGGTCCGATGCATGGTTTCAATGCTTTGACATTTTATTGAAAAAAATGAAAATAATAAACTGGCAAAATAAATCAACAATAAGAATCCTCATTAGTTTCAGCCTTAGTTGATTTACTCTGGACATGAAGAAGACTGTGTTATATAGCATGCTCAATATTGTCCCAGACTCTACAATGTGAAAACTCTGTAGTACTAGAGAACAGATGCATATGATGCAAAGCACACACACCACAGCACTACTGATGTAAACACTTTAAGTAGCTCACAGAGCTCAATCCACTGCACTATGCTGATACAGGTTTACCTGCTGGGGCTCCTCCACCACAGTGACATACTCCACTATATTCCCTCCACCATCTGACACCACCACAGAGGTCATCACTCATTCCTGCAAAACCAAGAGCACACAAGAATTGAGGAAGGCTGCACCAATCTAAAAGAGCTCAAGAAGCTGTATGTATGACTCTGATATTGATTAGTTAAGTGTACAGTGTGTTTGCGTGTCTGCAGGGTCAGGGTATTGTGAAACCCTCATTGGCCACAGCTCTCCTCATGCCTGAGTTTCAGTCATGTGGCTGTGAGGGAAGTACCCCACATCCAGTGGAGGAAAAAAATTATTACATGTATATGGGAGCCGGCATCCATACAGTTTTTATAACATTGTCACCAGCACAGCAATCAAGATTTTAGATTTTCTTTATTTATCAAAATAAGAAAGGTGGTCAAAATAATTCACTAATGTTTAATATTTAATTCACATTAAATAACATCACCATTAGAGATGTACCAGTTTGTATCAGATAAAAAAATTAATTAGGGTCGCAGTGGGTTTACACCTATCCCAGTGGTCTGAGTGTGAAAGGCTGGGTAATATTATCGTGTGTGCATTTTCAACAAAACAGTAATATTTACATTATATTGTGCCAACCCACCCAATCCGTCCAATATCATTATTGGCTAATATCGGCCTTGCTGACTATTCTGGTGTCCTGTGAATTTTCCACTCAATGAGACGAAGAGCCGCAAGCCCTTTAAACAGCTCAGTTCTTTTAATAAAGATTTCTTTGCTGTCTTTTGACTACAAGCCAAATGGTTATTTTAAACATTGATGCCGGCCCAGAATCTGACAATCAACCCACCCCCAAATCGTTATTAAATTTTTGGAAAATGCACAAGAGCTACAGCCTGCAACATCTATCAATCACAAGACAATATGATCAAAAACTGAAGAAAAACGTAAACCACTGACTTATTGCTTCATTATATACTTTGCAGCCCTCCTTGTGCATCCGTCTGCCTGACTTCCATTTCCCATTAAATTAGTAATGTTTAAAGTTATGAATGTGCTGCTATTTGTTACCCGTGACTTATCTAACCTGAGCACTAAAACGCCAAAAAGTCTAAACTTTTAAGGTACACACACTCCTCAGAGTTTGCATGCTGAGCTTTAATTTTTACCAGAGGTTTGGGTTTCGATTTTATATCACGTTTATATGAACATTAAATGTACTTTTAACATTTGGAGGGGTTTTTTCTACCCGTGCATTGTTTACTGTAAACAGTACATCTAAGATCCTGAGCACATACTCTGATGACGCGAAGGAGAAAGCGGTCCTGAGAGCTAACTGCCAATAAAAGCACTTCAAAACAGTCTCAGAGGACTGGCAGTGACCGCCAGGTTAGACACGGCCGACTGGTATGAGGAGATCAGACAATGACTGTTCTCAGCACGCAGGCTGATGTTTACTTCCTGAGTAGGTTGGCACCACTATGTGTCACCGAGTCTGTAACTTCAAACTCTACGGCTAACCCATTAGCTCATACTTCTGCTGCTTTTAAGCAGGACGCATCGAGCTAAGCTAACGTTGCTTGGAACTTTGTGCACATCACATAGTGCCGTAAAATGTTTTAATATTGCGTTATTCTTAAAAAGTGAGACGACTGCTTAGCAGAGTCTAGCATTAAGGGGAGTTGTTGAGCTTGAAACAATTAGCAGATAGCTAGCCAACATTCATACTGTCCTTAATATACATTTTAAACCCGCACCGGGTGGCTTATAAAGCAAATACGACCGGTGTATTGGTCACTAGCATAGTCTGTTGATATGTTAATGCCCCGAGTTTTCTCTCCTTACCTTGTTTTGCTTTTGCTGGTGAAAAGTCAGTTCCACGGCTAGCGCTAGCTGGGCCCAATGTTAGCTAAGTTAACCAAGGCCAGAACGCTTACTCCGCTCGCTTAAACAGGTGTTGGCACAGGGTGTTCGTGACTCAGAAATCGCTTCGCAGACACCTATCAATGTTTTACGTTAAACGCTAAAACGCAAACACACAGGCCCCAAAGTTGTGTTGGCTTGCTTCGTGCTATCCTCTAGCTTTCCGGCGCGCCGCCTCTTCGCTACAACCAAACCAGCAGGTCAGAGCACGGTGCGCCGTGACGTCACGAGAACGTTGTTCCTTGCAAAAATAGATTCAAAAGTATTCTGGCTATCCCCTAAAGTCTGCAGTTGCATTAGTCCTTCATAAGGCCATCTCTTGATTAGAGTCTCTGCTTTATCAAAAATCTAATTGTAAACCAGCTCCCAGGTAGCACTTTATGTAGGAAACCCATTTATAATGGGCAAAGCAGGAGGAACAAAGGAATGGCAACTGGTCGTTTTGGCTTTGGCTGATAAGAACTGGCAAGTGTATTATCATATCTTGAGCTCATAGTATGAATGAATTAAATGTCTCAGTATGAGTTTTTGAAAAAAAGAAGATGAATATTCTTTCAGTTATTTAGGGAATAATAACATCCCACAGGGCAGTTGGGGGACTGACCCAGGGACCATGACATAAGAGGGGCCAGTCAAGATGACAATCAAAGAACTCCCTTCATATTATACAGAGTGCATTTATTCAAACTCGCTCATCCATGTCTTTATTGGCGTTGCTTTAAGCACTGGAGTGCAGTCATGGTGGAACAGGAAGGGGACATCCCCAAACTGTCCCCACAAATTGTCTTGGTATGCTGAAGCATTAACAATTCATTTTACTGATGCTAAGAGGCTGAGCCCAACTCCTGAAAAACAACCCCACACCATAATCCCCCTTCACCTTTACACTTTACACTTGGCACAATGCAGTTTGGCAATCGCCAAACCCAAACTCATCCATCTGATTGCCAGACAGAGAAGCGTGATTCATCCCTCCAGAGAACACATCTCCACTGCTCTAGAGTCCAATGGTGGCGTGTTTTTCCACCACTGCATCTTGACGCCTTGCATTGCATTTAATATAAGGATTGGATCTGGCTGCTCGGTCATGAAAACCCATTCCACAAATCTCTGTACATGCTGTTCTTGAGCTAATCTGAAGGCCAAGTGAAGTTTGGAGGTCTGCAGCAACAGAAAGTTCATGACCTCTGTGCACTATGCGCTTTGGTATCTGCTAACCCCGCTCTGTATTTTTATGTGGCCTACCACGTCATTGTTGAGTTGCTGTCGTTCCCAATCACTTTCACTTGGTTGTAATACCACTAACAATTGGATGTGGAATATTTAATAGTGAGGAAATTTCACGATTGGACTTGTTGCACAGGTGGCATCCTATCACAGTACCACGCTGGAATTCACTGAGCTCCTGAGAGCGACCCATTCTTTCACCAATGTTTGTAGAATCTATCTGAAGGCCTATGTGCTTGATTTTATGCACCTGTGGCCATGGAAATGATTGGAAGCCAAGTGATGGAAGGCTTCTGCCTTGATGGCCTCAGAATCTCATCTCTGTTTTTTGAGGATGATGTGATATTCACAGAAAATGAGTCCGACTCAAGATCCAAGACAGCCCTACAACAACACTGAGATCCAGAGCCTTCAGGATCTCAGGGTGAATCTCGTCCACCACAGGGGCCCTGCCACCAAGAGTTGTTTAACCACCTCAGTAACCTCACCCCCCAAAGATGGGCAAGTCACCCCCCCCCCATCCCCAGACTCTGCTTGGCTACAGAAGGCGTGCCAGTCAGATTAAGAAGGGCCTCGAAGTATTCCTTCCACTGCCTGACTATAGTCTCAGTTGAAGTCAGCACTGACTCACCCGTACTATAAACCATGTGAGTAGAGCACCTCTTTCCTCTCCTGAGTCACCTAACAGTTTGTCAGAATTGCTTCGAGGCCACACAAAAGTCTTTTTCCCATGGCCTCACTGAACTCTTCCCACACCTGAGTTTTTTATTGGCCTCCACTCGAGCTGCGTTCTGCTTGCCCTGCCGGTACCCATCAGCTGCCTCCAGAGTTATCCAAGGCTAACCAAGCCTGATAGAACTCCTTCTTAAATTTGACAGCTTCCTTCACCTCCAGTGTCCACCATCTGGTTCGAGGATTCCCACCACGACAGGCACCAACCACCTTGCAGCTCTGAGCTGCAGCCTCAACAATGGAGGTGCAGAACATGGTCCATTCGGACTGAGTGTCCTCAGCCTTCCTCAGAATGCTGTTGAAGTCCTGCTGGAGGTGGGAGTTGAATATCTCACAGACTGGGGCCTCTGACAGGCGTTCCCAGCACACCCTCACAATACATCTAAGTACACCAGGTCTGTCCAACGTCTCCCCCCCCCCACACCTGATCCAACTCACCACCAGGTGGTGATCAGTAGACAGTTTAGCTCCTCTCGTCACCCGAGTGTCCAGAACATGCAGCTGCAGATCTGATGATATGATTACAAAATCAATCATCGACCTGCGACCTAGGGTGTTCTGGTGCCACATGCAATTATGGACATCCTTATGTTCGAACATGGTGTTCGTTATGGACAAACTGTGGTTTGCACAGAAGTCCAATGACAAAACACCATTCGTGTTCAGACCAGGCAGGCTGTTCCTCCCAATCACGCCCCTCCAGGTCTCGCTGTCATTGCTCACGTTACCTTTCCCATGATTTGCGGAATCTGTGCTAAAAAATGGACAAGCTGCAGTGGCATACTGTCGATCTGGCTGCATTAGTTGCATTAGATGTGAGTTTCTTCTGTTGGCAACTTGGCTTACCACAACAACGTCATCAGGTGTTTATAATATTCCAGAGTATCATGTCTACAGACAAGAGTGTGAACATGGCAAAGGAGGTTGTGTTATAACTTACGTTAGAGAAGGCATCCAATGTAGAGAACATGACAATATTAAATGTGTTGGAGTAGCAATTATTTTTTCTCCTGAAATGTCCTTTAATGTACCTATATAATATCGATCACCTACTGAAAATGATTTGTTTTTGATACACTGTCACCACTGTACTTGGAAAAATGTAGCTGTAAAGAAGTGCTCTTAATAGATCATTTTAACTTAAATTAGCTAGACAAAATGCTTTAAGGAAATTAAATGACGTTGCTAATAAATTCCATCTGACACAGATTATATATATATATATATATATATATATATATATATATATATATATATATATATATATATATATATATATATATATATATAATTAGTGATACAGAAATGAAATGATCCCTCCTATAGCACACCGTTGCCCTGAAGCAGCAGAAGTTTTTCTAAGCTCCATGCCCAGTACATGTGAACTTAAATGAGTGTTCAATTTCAGTCCAACAACATGTGGCAGTCACTATCATGCATGATTTGAAGGCAGGACATCCTTTTCTGACACATTGTCACAGGACCACATGGTGTGAGATGAAGGTAAGAATAACTGCCCTAGTAATCATATTTAAAATGACATAAACCCTAAATAAAAATACAGGTGTGTTTATGAAGTTGTAGAGAGGGATTTTGTAAGGCTTTATAAAGTTTTTTAATTTAGTATTTTCAGAAATCCAGTTTTTCTTTTCGTTGCTTCAGGACCAAGTTGTGCAATAAGGGGTGCTTCTTGAGGGAGACTTACAGAGTTAGGGTACTTTAGGTAAGGTAAGGTAACCCTAACACTCAAAAAAGTGGTACCACTGCCTTTCCTTTGATATAGATTGTAGTGGTGACATGCTGGCTGCTCTAAAGACGGGACGGCACTGAGAATGGGATGACAAAAAGTGACCACATGCACGTGTATGCATTTAAATCCCAAACTGCACAAAGTCTGTGCAAATCCAAAAAAAGAAAGCAAGAGAGGGCAAACCAGAGGTGGGATATCTCAAAAGTATGAGGAGAAGATGAAGAAGCAGGGATTTTCCTGACAGTACATCACACTGGCCAACAATATGTGACAACAAGGGAAGGTGGAGGGTTCCTGGGTGCACAGGGAAAAAAAAGTGATGTGTATAAAATGTAATGTGCACCTGTGTTTTACAGCACAGAAGAACTGTTTTGTGAAGTTTCACACACAGAGTGACAGCAAAGTCTCACAGCATGAGAATCAATATGACATGACAATGGGCAATTCAGACCTAAGCCTGGAGAGGGGGTGCATGAAATATTTAAAAAAAAAATTGTTTTGGCAATAAAATGGCCCAAAGTGTATCAGTAAATGATGTTGGCAAAATGTGTGCAGTAGATTAAGTTAGAAGGGAAGAAATACATTTAATTTATCCCAAAGACAGAAATACAGCACTTTGATATTGAAATAAGGCAAACACAATGGGAAAGTCTTATTATAAATAAAAATAGTGAATAGGGCTGTATGGACTTAATGCATACATTTAAGACACTTCTATTTATTAAAACTGTGGCTCAGAAGAATAATAGAAAACAAACAGCCTTGGTTAAATCACACTTTACGCCAATTAATGAGGGAACGGGATATAGCTCTAAAAAAATCTTTAAATCCTGAAACTGACCACTTAATGTACAAAAGTCTTAGAAACAAAGTAATGGGGCAATACAGAAAGGCCAAAGTAATTTTTTTCCTTGAGATGATGAAATACTAAAATGATGTGGAAGAGCAACTTTTAGGAAAAGGGCATTCAAAAAGTGTACCTATATAACTCAAAGTAAACAGAACTTGACAGTCTACTCCTGGCAAATAGTTTTAATGATTATTTTAGTAATTCTACCCTGGAACTTACTGTAGTCGCAGATTTGCAGGACACATCTGGTTTTAACTGGCAAAACTATATTAATTTTTAATCACACAGATGAGGAGAAAGTAAATAAAATGATCTCAATATTATTGAACTGGAGAGCAAAAGACAACTGGGGGCTTGATATTTTTCCTAAAGAAACATTAGGACATATTAACCTCTTCCATTATTCATATTATAAATCAATCATTAGAGGAGGGAATATTCCCTAGCACTTTTAAACAGCTATTATAAGGCCTTTGATACTGGAAAACAACTCAGTACTCCTTTCAAAATTATCTAAATTCCATCTGTCTTCAGGAGTCCCACAAGGCTCCATCTTAGGACCGTTTTTGTTTATTATACAGTACCAGTAAAAAGTTTGGAAAGAATGGGTATGTCCAAACTTTTGTTTAAATACTTAGGGATTACTTTAGATTCCACTTTTACATTTAAAGAGCATATTTAAAAGATGTGTCATATACTTAAATATAACAGCTAATTTTAGACATATATGGAAATCACTGACAGTTGATGCATCTAAGACAAACTTAAATGTAATGATTTTTCTTAGTATAGATATTGTTTTCTACCAGCCCAGGGGCTGCAAATGGAATTAGCTGATAACTAAATCTGGTACAATGCATCTCTTTGCTTCCTTTGTATGTGATTAATGTATTTTTGTACATTGTCCTTGAAAGAAATAAACTTTGAAAGAAAAATATATTAAAATCTGCTTATGAAAAAGGCACCACTTTGTTATGGAATGTATTTATTTGTTTTCAGGTATCTGTACTTGAGTATTTTCCTGACAATTTGTACTTTTACCCCTACATTTTAACACAAACATCTTGACATTCTACTCCTTACAGTTTCAAAATGGCCATTAATTTAGCTTTAACACATCTGACGAGAGTTACTGTTTCATGCGCCTTATCCACATCCAACTGATTTCAACTTAAATGGAGGGAACAATAACAAATAAAAGACAATCCTATTGGTGAATTCATCATCAGTGTTTCCCACACATGACTGATGTAGAGATAAAAGATGCAAATAAAGAAATAATAATTATGGCATTCCCAGAAAACAAGAGAACATTCTGCCAACGTGAGCACTAAAATCTCCCAGTACAAACTGCACTGGAATAGTTTACATCTTATTTAACCAACAGAAGTTTTACAGTCAGGCAGGAGGATAGATCTTCAAAAACCACTCTCTCATTGGGATGCCCCAGGGGTCACTCCTTGGTTGAGTCTTTTTTTTTTTTTCAATTTATATGCTCCCCTTGGGCTCAGTTTTTAAAAAAACAAGGCATCTTGTTTCACTGTATGTGGATGACTTTCAGATTTACCCGCCACTGAAATGTAAATCAGTGATTTCTTTGAGGGCCTTACTGGACTGTCTATAGGATGTTAATATATGAATGGCTTTAAATTTACTTAGCTTAAATGAGCAGAAAACAGAAGGCATTGTGTTTGGTGCTCCTGACCTCTACGACCTCTGTCCTTTAAGGATTTATTAAAAAAAAAAAAACTTTTGCAAGAAACCCGTCAGTGGTCTTTGACAATAATCTAACTTTTGACAAATACATTAAAGCTGTCATTAAAACGAGCTTCTTCTCTCCAGCTACTTGCAAAAATGAAGCCATTGCTCTGTTTCAGAGACTTTGAGAAAGCTGCCCATACCTTCATTTTGTTTCAATTTGACTATTATAATAGTCTTTATTCAGGTGTTAGTCTATAAATGCTTAGCTGACTGCAATGGTCCAAAATGCTGCAGTACAGTTATTAACTGGCACATGCAAGACCACATATCCCCCATATTAGCATCCGCACACTGGTTGCCAGTCAGTTTTTGAATTGAATTTAAGATTTTATGATTTGTTTTTAAAACATTGCATGGGTTAGTGCCTTCTTACCTTTCTGGTAGGGGCTTTGCAGTTGCTACTCCAAAACCATGGAACAAACTGCCCCTTCACATAGGATCTCTCCAGCACTTTCAAAACCTGTTTGAAAAACATTTTTATTCTTTAGCTTTTAAATCAGAATGAGTTCCAAGTACTTTTGCATTGTTTTGACTCAGGTTTTCTCACTTTATGTTTCCTTTTTTAAACTGTCACTTTATCCTATGTTTTTATATTATTTGATTATTTTAGATGTACAGCACTTTGGTCAGTAGTTGTTGCTTTTAAACATGCTATTGGAATAAACTTGAGTAATGACTTTAAAAAACAAGAAGGGTCTACAATGTCTTTTAACCAAGGCCAAGGCCTATTAACTTATCGTTAATGGTTCTTGGCCTACAGCTGGTAGTTTCTCTTTGCAGCATAAAAAGAATTTGTTTGATAGCTCTCACTGGACTGACCAATATTCAGAACAATGGGAAAGTCCAAGGAACTCAGTGATGATCTAAGGAGACGTATAGGTCTACATATGTTGCAAAGGTCTCTCTGAGCCATTTCTAAAAGCTGCAGATTTATTCAAACTCATTGATCAGTTCAAACAATTGTACAGAAATACAAATTATTTGGATGTGTCACCAATTTGCTGTGATCTGGAAGAAGACCCAAACTGTCACCCTCAGAAGAAGAAATTGGTTATGATGTTCAGGAACAAACCAGGAACCACAAAGGCTCAAGCCTGCCAATGAACTGTAAACTGCTGGAACAGCAGTATCAGTGTCCATAATGGAGGCAGTTTCACATTGCCATGGACTGAGGGATTGTTTGCCAAGAAGCCTCTGCTCAAAAGTCCACCCCTTCAAGTGAAATTTGCATATATAAGGTTTGAGTTCGGAAGAGGTGAAACTTTTAAACCTAGGAAGTCTGTACCAGCTGTCAAGCATGGTGGTGGTAGCACTGCGACTGTTTTGCTGCCAGTGGTACTGGTACAAACTGGATAGAATATTGAAACTTCTCAAGTCTTCAACTTCACATCAAATCAACAGTTATTGAAACTTGGATACAACTGGGTGTTCCTATAGGAAATTATCTCAAACACATATCAAAACTTATTTGGGACTAGATAGAGCAAGCTAACGTTAAGCTTCTGGAATGGCCCTCAGTGACCTAAAACCTGTTGAAAATTTGTGGACTATGCTTGAAAGCTGGGTCCATGTCAAGAAACCTACCAGTTTAGACCAATTCCAGTCAAAATTATGCTAGAAGTTTGTTGATGGCTACAAAAGCATCTGGCTGAGGTGCAACTTGCCAAGGGACATTTATTATTAGTGGGGGTGTATATATATATTTGAGGCTGCATTTTATACTTTTGACCCTGTATGGATTAGGAAAAAAAATCTAAATAAATTCAAACTTGTGCTCCCACTCCTTTTATTTTTTTTAAATCATCAAAGATATATGTTGTGCAATCATTCCAACTTGGAAATCACCATCACGATTCATGAGTGTATTTATACTTCTAACCACAATTGTATGAAAGGGGAAAACTATCCATAAAGAAAAAAAAAAACATTTTGTACCAGGCAATAAACATGCTTTTTAATACAGCAAAGTAATAAAGAAAAACAATTTTTGCTCCTTAATAAATGCAACTCTAAAAGGACCCACAGTTATATTCTTTTCACACCATCGAACCACCAAAGACTTCAAAGACTTAAGAGTAAATCCTTTAAAACTAAACCAGTGAAAACTCTGGTAATTTTACTTTAGATAGCTTCAACTAATCTACAGCTTATGTTGAACTTAAACTGTGTTTTCGTGAGGGTGGGGGAGGTCAGGTGTTATATAATGACAAGACAAGATTCTGTTTAAATCACTCTTTATTTTGGAAAAACAAAGAAAAAGAGTAAAGTGTCACAGTTTCTGTCCTTTGAGTGTGAACTAACACCCTGTGATCTAACATTTGTTTCAAGAAGCTAACAAAGCCAGAAATGTAGTTGAAGAGTGTAAAAGTCTAAAGAAACAAACAAAGGAAGACAGGACTAAGGGAGAGATGTTCAAAACATTTCACATTGCAGACCTTTCTTCCCACATACTGCAACACTTATCAAACACAAACTTCTTCCCACAGCATGACTGAACATACATGCTGCAGCCTTATGAAGAGCTGCACCATGTTTGCATTAATACATGGCCTTAATGTAATTATCACAATTCCTACTCTTAACTCGCCCAGGACTTGATCACGTAATTCCCATGCATTACTGGCAATACTGTTCCTACCCGTGTCACCAGTGGGGTCTGGAGGATATGGATTGTGCAAAAGAGGTAACTAATCAATTGTACATTCCTTGTACTTTCATTGGAGTGTCAACATGAAGGAGGAAGAGTAAACTATAAAAAGTTAACAATGCTCAATAAGCCAGTAAAAACCTGCAGTGCTGCTTTGTGCATGGTTACTATACTGGCTATTGAGGGCCAAATACTACAACAACTAGTGTGTAGCCATTAGTCTGAACCCAGTGAAAGCAGCCATTTTTATTTAATGTCACTTTTAAATTCACTGAGGGAAATCAACAAATATCTGCCTTATACAGATTTACAGGATTAACTTTTTTGGGCAATCCTCTTACAGCTTCTGAAAGAAAAAATTGTGCTCATTGAAGCAATTGTGTTGCTGGCTTCAGCACCTGTAACAGTTTTATGAAGAAATCGATAGCAGGAGGAAACTGAGGTAGTAAAGTTGCTACATGAGCTGTCCGGCCAGCATGCTCAAAATGTTTTTGGTTTTGTTTTTTTAAGAAAAAAATTTCACAGCAGGTGAAACAGAAGAAAAAACAGGGTGGGTCGGGTACCGTAAAGAATGCTGGTGGTCTGAAGACATAACACTGTTGCAGTATTGACTAGGCCAACGGGATGTGGCAGTGAGTATTGACATATTCCACCCAATAATTTTCTTAGAAAGTAAACAGGAAGTAAAAAGAGATTTCAGAATATTTGTTTTTTGTAAGCTGTAAACAGACTGCAATTCACAGAGGTTGTAGTAACTGTTATTAAGGCTACTATAAGAGCAGCCAGCTCACCTAAAGATAGTCAGTGTAAAATGCTATAGGGTTAAGCCATATGGGCTACTGCTAAAATGTGAGGATGATGGCTCTAAAGCAAAAATTGATCTAAACACTGCGTGGAATGTGTCTGTAAACTATAACAACACTTTAGTCCCCGTGTGTATTAGCGTAAAGAAAGCATTGGAGAAAGGCACATCATCGTCACTGCAGGATAGAAAGCCATCAGTGAGCAGTCATTCCCTGTGAAGGAGGAAAACAAAACACAAATGTCAACAACACTAAGCACCGTCTGTGTCCGAATCTATACATTCTATTACATACATTTTCCCTCATTTCCCTAGTTTATGGTTGGACAAACAGTGCAGGATGTGCAAGGGTAGGACTCTGTAGCTTTAGTCACACATTAGTATTACCCATAGCCAACTTTACCATAAATATTTAATAACTCAATACCTTGGTTGAAACTAATGCATTTGCATCCTAAGAAGATATTGCCTACCCTGCATAGCCGAGTTTAAAAAGCAGCGCTAGTGGCTTTTCTTTTTTTTGCGCTTTTTGCAGCCCACACTGAATAAGAAAAATCAGGACTGAACATTCAATGGCATTTCTACTGCTATTTCTGCTGATATAATAGGCTTTAGAAGCATCTCAAATTACTGGCAATATTACAGTTGTGTTCTTTAATGTATAATTTAATCTTTAATCAACCTGGGAGTCTGAAAAACCTTATCTGGTACCTCAGAAGCAGGGGCATCATCATCATCATCTGGGGCAGCAATGAGTCTGCCAGTCATGGGCCCCACACCCAGTACCTTGGGCCTCTTTTCTTCTTTAGGAGTTCCTTCCAAAACAACAACAATGTATTCTTTTTTAGGATCTCCTGCCTGAGTCTGCACAGGGGCTATAGCTGCTTCTTCCAACACCAGGTTGGATACTTCTGCAGCAGAGGCTGCCACAACTTCTTCCATAAGTGTGGTGGTGACTGGACCTTCGACTAAAGCTGTGGCAACACCAGCTTCTATTAGTGCAGGGGCTTCCTCAACAACTGGTACAAGCTCCACTTGTGCAGGGGCCTCTTCAACAACTGGTGCAATTTCCACTGGTGTAGGGGCCTCCTCAACAACTTGTGCAACCTCAGGTTGTGTAGGGGCCTCCTCAACAACTTGTGCAACCTCAGGCTGTGTAGGGGCCTCCTCAACAACTGGTGCAACCTCAGGTTGTGTAGGGGCCTCCTCAACAACTGGTGCAACCTCAGGCTGTGTAGGGGCCTCCTCAAAAACTGGTGCAACCTCAGGCTGTGTAGGGGCCTCCTCAACAACTGGTGCAACCTCAGGTTGTGTAGGGGCCTCCTCAACAACTGGTGCAACCTCAGGTTGTGTAGGGGCCTCCTCAACAACTGGTGCAACCTCAGGTTGTGTAGGGGCTTCCTCAACAACTGGTGCAACCTCAGGTTGTGTAGGGGCTTCCTCAACAACTGGTACAAGCTCCACTTGTCCAAAGGTCTCCTCAACAACTGGTGCAACATCAGGTTGTGTAGGGGCCTCCTCAACAACTGGTGCAATTTCCACTGGAGCAGGGACCTCTTCAACAACTGGTGCAACCTCAAATAATGCAGGAGTTTCTTCATCAACTGGTGCAGCTGCATCTTCAACAACTAGTGTGACATCTGTTGCCAGGAGCTCTTCAACAACTGCTGCAGTAGCCTTTTCAAATATTGGTGCAGCCTCCATTGGTGCAGGGACCTCTTCAGCCGTTGGTGCAGGGGTCTCCTCAGCAACCTCTACTGGAGCAGGGGTCTCCTCAACAATTGGTGCCTTCTCAACTATTGCAAGGGCTCCTTCAGCAACTGGTGCATGTCCCTCTTCAGCTAGAGCAGGGGTTTCCAGAGCAAGTGGTGCAGCCTTCATTGGTACAGAGGCCTCCTCAGCAACCTCTATTGCCACAGGAGTCTCCTCAACAACTAGTGAAACCTCCACTGGTGAAGGGACCTCTTCATTTACTGCAACTGTAACATCTGCTGGTGCAGGAGCTTCAGGACCCTTTTCTGCAGATGTAGCTTCTACTGTCAAAAGAACCTTTTCCTGTAGCTCAGAAACCTCCTCAACTGGTGCAGATTCTTCTCCATGCTTTGCCTCCAAGAGTGCTGTGGACTCCTCATCTGTGATATTTTCAACAGTGGGTGCCAACTCTTCTTTTACTTCAGCAATCTTCAGTACCTCTTGAACAGAGGCAGCTGCCAGCAGCACTGCAACACAAAATACAGCCATCCAAAGGAAAACAAGAGCACACCTGTTAACACTACATTGTGGATAATTAAATATTGGATACATTACTATGAACTCACGTTGGAGTCTGCAATTGCATATAATCTTTATGGTACACTATTTTGCCAAAAGTATTCACTCACCCATCCAAATCATTGAATAGAGGTGTTCCAGTCACTTCCATGGCCACAGGTGTATAAACCAAGCACCTAGACATGCAGACTGCTTCTACGAACATTGGTGAAAAAATGGGTCGCTCTCAGAAGCTCAGTGAATTACGGCATGAAGTCCAGTCATGAAATTTCCTTGCTAGTAAATATTCCAGGGTCAGCTGCAAGTGGTATTATAACAAAGCTGAAGCGACTAGGGAATGAAAGCAACTCATACATGAAGTGGTAGGCCACATAAAAAGTGTGGGGTCAGTGGATGCTGAGGTGCATAGTGCAAATAGGTCACCAACTTTCTGCAGAGTCACTCACTACAGACCTCCAAACTTCATGTGGCCTTCAGATTAACTCAAGAACAGTGCGTAGAGAGCTTCATGGAATGGGTTTCCATGGTTGAGCAGCTCCCATCCACGGCAAGTGAAATGCAAAATCCTCATATGCAGTGGTGTAAAGCACGCCACCACTTGGACTCTAGAGCAGTGGAGACTTGTTCTCTGGAGTGACAAATCACACTTCTCCATCTGGCAATCTGATGGTCAAGTCTGGGTTTGGCAGTTGCCAGGAGAATGGTACTTGTCTGACTGCATTGTGCCAAAGTGTAAAGTTTGGTGGAGGGGGGATTATGGTGTGCGGTTGTTCTTCGGGAGTTGGGCTCGGCCCCTTAGTTCCAGTAAGAGGAACTCTTAAAGCTTCAGCATACCAGAGACATTTCGGACAATTTCAACTTTATTGGAACAGTTTGGAGATGGCCCCTTCCTGTTCCAGCATACTCTAACTGCGCATCGGGACACAAAGTAAGGGCCATAAAGACATGGATGAGTGAGTTTGGTGCAGAAAAACTTGATTGGCCTGCACAAAGTCCTGATAAAACACCTTTGGGATGAATTAGAGTGAAGACTGTGAGCCAGGCCTTCATGTCCACCATCAGTATCTGACCTCACAAATGCACTTCTGGAAGAATGGTCTAATATTCCCATAAACACCCCCTAAATCTTGTGGAAAGCCTTCCCAGAAGAGTTGAAGCTGTTATAGCTGCAAAGGGCGGGCCAACATCATGTTAACATTAAGTTCATGTGTGTGTGTGAAGGCAGAAAAGTGAATACTTTTTGGCAATACAGTGTATGTCACAATAGATGTGAAAGTCAAGAAACTAAAAGGAGACATGTTGTATTCATCTCAAGTGTTGTGTAGGTGTGTGTGTGTGTGTGTGTGTGTACACTATCAACCACCAACAGTCATAAAGAAGTGACTTTCATTTTTCAAAGCGCCTTTTAGTACGCTTGCATGTTTGTCAGATATGGATAATTACATTCACACATTCACAAGAGGAAGCAACAAAATATATTTTTGAATCAATATTTTGTCCAACCCTAACAGACAGTACAATGGAAAGATGAAATTGAGAGATGAAACAAAGCTCAATAACAACTTCTAAATACATTTAGAAGTTGAAGAAAGTAGCTGTAATTTATGAGAATGAACGAATAGAAATAGAAATTTCCTAAACAAATTCACTTAAAAAGCCGAAATTGGAGAAATTAAAGACTGTTAAACCTTTCTGGTTTGGCAAAAGCTTTATTGTATGGCTCGATGAATTACTGTAAACTGTCACAGGGTTCATTATCCAGTTATAAACAAAATATAACTATGATCAAATATGGATGGATTCACGTGGTAGAGGAAGGATATTTTTTTAAACAGTTACACAGAGCCACGGCGTGTCTGCGTGCAGGACGTACACAGCTGTATGACAGTTTAAGCATAAACAGACTTTTACCTGCTCTGATACCTATCAAAGCATTACAACATTACAGAGGTTTACATAAAAGAAATACAGAGTTTAGTTAAAGTTTAACAAATAAAAGCTAAATTTAAAACAAATAATAGTGTTAAGGGTTTCCCAACCAAAGCATTTCTTCCTGGGTGCCGTTTAGTTTAGCACTGCTTAGCCCCTTACACAAGACCACAGGTGTGCCTAAGGGTTACGCTGGTGTATCATCTTATGCATGACTGATGTTCATATTCACATTTATTTGGATTTTTTGTGAGTATGTGATCACATTTATTTCACCCATAACTGTCAATATGCTTTTCAGAAAGATGTCACTGTGCGTTTGGAAATGTCACACTGTGGTGGACCGCTGTGAATCACTGGACCTGCATGTTTGTAATATCTCTGCGTCATGTGAGACCGGAACAATTCTAATACACACTGATCTATACTAAGAGTGACTTGAGATCAGGAAAAACTCAAATCATTCTGGGCTAAAGAAACACTTTGGACACAGTGCTGCCCCTTTCACACCCACTCCAATAAATAGAAGAGCAAACATACATTTATAAGAAGAATGTTCAGTAAGAGCTGAGCCCAGAGCCCACGTGAGGAGCAGCAGAGAGCCTGTGCTGGATCTAAGACTGTGACTCTAACACCGACTGTACTGTTGCAGTGCTGTGAGGGGGGACAATCTTCAGCAGAGGGTCTTTAAAGTAATTTACTGTTAGCTTAGTGGTGTGTGTGTGTGTGTGGTGTTGTTTCCCTTCTGTGAATGTGTGGAATCTCAGGCCTCAGAGGCAACTGCTGCCTCCTCAGATGAAGCCATACCATTACTTTCGGGCTCCGCAGCCGGCTCTGCAACAGACTGGGCGGCGTCCTCAACAGCCTCGACCACTTCTCCAATCATTTCCACTTCCTGTGCTGCCTCAGCAACCACATCAGTGCCTGATTCCACTACAGTCTCTGCAGCAGCCTCCTCTTCCCCATCCTCACCCTCTCCACTGGTCGCCTGCACTGCTGCCTCCTCCTCTCCGCCTAGAACACCAGAAATGGTAGGATGAATGCTTGCTATAGTGCTTGTTTGAGTTGCAGTTTAAGTGCATGTATTTTACAGACACATGCAGACTGAAAGCTACATGATCCTTTTAAGTTAAGCATCTGATAATCTAATATTTAGAGTGTAGCATGACACTAGATTATTAAAGGAGCAGCTGAATTTCCATCCAAAGTATTCTAAGAGTAGGCAGTTTAAATACCTACTTAGTTTAAATTGGAACTACTTCTGCAATATTTACAAAATATTTTTATAAACATTTAAATGTAACAGGAGTGTCACTTTTTATTGGAAATTCAAATGACCATGTAATTCCACATGAGACAATAAAGTTTGAGGGCTGGGTAGTATATGGACTCTTTAAGATGCATCGATATACATGTCAGATTTCAATGGGGACAAAAGTCATCTTGGATATCTACACTGTTCTGCCACATTGTTTGATGGAAATTAAAATGCATCAGACCTACAGAGGGGCTGGTACAATTGGATGGAAACTGAGCAACAATCCAGCTTAAGCTTTGACTAGAATAAAGTAGAGCAACTTTATTGTCTTTCACAAAGCAACAGAAATTCATCTTTGATGTGACTCTAAAAACTCTAAAAGGTCGATCCTGAAATAGTGCTGTTAGACACGCCACTCCAAACCATACCACTGCCTTGTGTGGATAAAAAAAAAAACAACAACATGGAGGCAACACAGTCACAACACAAACTGCATGCAAACTCAGAAAGCAGGATTTCAGACACTGGAGGGAAGGGAGGGTAGGAGAAAAGGTAAGGGGAAGGAGGTTTAGGTGGAGGGTATGGGGGTGAAGTTGGTTCTTACCATCCAGTTAGCAAGCTATGGATTATCTGAAACTCAAAGTGAGTCTGACAGTGAGACAGACACTGTGGCAGCCCAGGTAGGTTGCGACTCTTTAGTCTTTAACTTTGTGGCACACTCAGTGAATCACTAACAGAAATAAAACCAACTGTGGGGGAAAGCCCCAGAAAATCAATGTGTTCAGCAGTGACTGTGAAATGTTGGCACATTTCATGATAATGAGCTGAATGTTAACAATGTACACTACAAGTCACAAACTAAGAGCTGTTCATGTTTGTTTGAGAGGTTTATTTTAATGATATTATAACCAGCAGCTCTTTGAGTGGAACACTATGAATGATGGCACAGTTTGTGGACAGCTGTTATCATGTGCAAATTAAATAAGGAGAGAAAACTAAAAAAGAAACAGAGCAGGAGCCAAAAGAGTCAATATCCTTCATGGTATATTCCAGAGCTTTATATGCTGACCGGAAGACTCTTTTTCTCTTAGCAGTACGGGAGAGGAGGAGGAAAGGAGGAGAAGGGATTTTCTTTTCCTGTTCATATCCAAAGAGTCCAGTTCGGCCACAGAGGACCTTAGCTTAACCATTACACTGAAAAGAGTAAAGATACAGAGACAGTTAGCAACATGGGAAGAAAAAAGTTTGCTTTTCAATTCAAACAACAGAGTCACTGTCAGTCTAAATCCAACCACAAGGCTACATATGTGTAAATTTTAATTCTGGAGGCAAATGCTACCAAGAAGTACTGGTGAAGTCAATGGCAGTGCTCTATTAGAAACAAGCCCAAAACAAAATTCTAATAAGGTCACCAGTTTGTCTCATTTGGAGAAGACTTGTCTTCACACAGCTTCTGTTTGGAAGATAACACAAGGCTTTAGATGTAAAGACAAAGAACTAGCTCATTTTTCTAACAAAAGGTGTGAGGAACACGGTGAAGACGGAGGGGGAGGAAACAGGGACAGAGTGGTGTCAGAGGAGGGGACTGGTTAGGTCTTCTGGTGTTTTGGCCAAAGGGGTAAAATCAGCCTCAGAGCCCCCAGGAGGACGGAGTAATCAAAGTATATGACAAAGTATAGAATGCGTTCCTACATACAGATACAGCCATTTAAAATTGCCACCTCCTTCTCCTGGGGCGTATCTGCTTTCCACTATAAATGTGCAACTTTGATTCAATTGCAGAGTGTCACCAAGAGATCATAAATTTCTTTAAATTTTGAAATTGAGCCTCCCATCTTTATATTTTGCACCAGGAGAAGCCAGACTTTCAGCTACTTTTTAAACTTTTTTAAAGTGCTCTCTAGGCTTTATGAAAATCTTTCAAAGTTGTTATTTGGACATTGGCTGCTTCTGGAAACATTTTCAGTCCAGTTCTTGTAACTGAAGAGGTTGTTTGTTAAGCCACTTAACAATGAACTATGAATCATTCAAAAAAGGCACCTAACAGTGGGTTTTATGGAGTGATGAATCCAACCTGGACATTTTTGTTCAAGATTGTCACCCGTATGTATGGAGGAAGTCAGGACAGGGGTACAACAGTGATTGTCTACAGCCATCTGTAAAACACAGTGGAAGCTCTGTCATGGTTTGGGGCTGCATTTCAGTCAGTAGTGTTGGAGAGCTTATCAAAATCAATTTAATTATGAGTGCAGGAAAGTCCCAAACACACACCAATGCAGTAAAAGCCTCCCCAGAGCCAGGACCTGAACATTATTAAAGCAGTGTGGGATCATCTTCACAAAGAATAGAACAAAAGGCAGCCAACATTCAAAGAACAGCTTTGAATGTCCTTCAAGAAGCCTGGAGAACTATTCCTGAAGACTACTTAAAATAAATTACAAGAACGCTGCCTCAGAGAGTTCGGAGCTCTGTTTTTAACTCAAACTGTATTTCCATGCATGTTTGCACAGTTCAATAAATGGCTGCACATATTTCCTGTAAAATATAAAGAAATTAGTTGTAGCTCAAGATTTTTGCACAGTACTGTATATTAAATGAACCATGTAAATTAAAGTGTACTAGACCAGTGCTAATGTGACAGAAGTGGGTGGGGGTTTGTACCTCTGATCAACTATTTGTCAACTGGCAACGAGCAGTAAAACGGGAAAAGCAAAAATCCCTCATTTTAATTCCGTCCTACAGCTAAGGAAAATACAAAAGCTATTTTAAAGGATTATTTTGATGCTAGCATTCTCAACATATTTTCTGTCCATTATTCTATAAGCAGACAATAGAGTAAGTTCACACCCTGGACATGGAGAGTTATGTTTGTGGGGTTAAAAATCATAATCTGTGGAGGCTGGGAGAGCAGTTTCGTGATCGCTCATTAATTAAATTAATTAATTCTCTCCTACCTGGTTTTATCTGTTCCATTTAGCAGTGCCGTTAAATAATACTGTTATGCTTTCGTGTTCAAAAACATGAAAGCATACAAAAGACATTAAATGCTGCTTTGGGCCATTACCACTCGTGGTTGCATTGTCCATGTCACAAGCAGGGGATCTCATTACGCTCGAGGACCAGCCAAGGATTGACCAAGGATCTACCATGCTCCTGTCAACATCCAGCCAGCCATTTTCAGTGGCTGTATCTGTATATACATCATGTTCCTTGTTGGACTTTGTATAACATTTGATTAACATCGAACAACAAACCATCATGTGGGTGCTGGACACATTGTTTGATTAAGGCCATTTTCATAATGGCATTAACATGAGCCTTGGGTGGCCAGTTCTCAGTGTGTCACTTCACACCTGGGTTATCAAATAGTCAATGAATTTCCCTCCTATGCCTTTTCCTAATCACCTTTCCTTGACCTTGATGGAAGCTGAGGTAAAGGAAAGGAGAAGGAGAACATGGTGCTCAGTTTATTGGACTACACTTGCACTCCCCTTCAACCCTTTTGACCAAAATGCTAATGCTGAGGGTTCATAGGGAGGAGTTAAAAACCAATAGATGACATTAACCATAGACTATAAAAAGTTGAACGTAGTATCTGTTAATACCAGGTATGAAGAGGACCTAAAGCAAGCCCAATAGGCCACTCATATCCCGCTTTTCCACTAGCATTGACTTTTCCATTAGGTCAGGGGTGGCCAACTCCAGGCCTCGAGAGCCAGTGTCCTGCAGGTTTTAGATGTGTCCCTGATCCAACACACCTGAATCAAATGGCTGAGTTACCTCCTCAGTGTGCAATCAAGTTCTCCAGAGTCCTGCTAATGACTTCTATATGTGATTCAGGTGTGTTGGATCAGGAACACATCTAAAACCTGCAGGACACCGGTCCACGAGGCCTGGAGTTGCCCACCCCTGGTCTACACTACACAGATGTTTTTGTGCTTGGCGGCTGATGGCGGAGCGACTATTTGTGTTTGTGTCACATACAAATGACGTCACTGGACTTTTGGGCCCGCTTGTTGAAGCAATACTCAATCGTAATGAAAAACATTCAAACCCCAGCAGAGTCGAGTTGAGCCGAGCCGAGTAGATAGTAGTGGAAAACAGGCAGCGGAGTATAGCTTTAGCTCTTTGGTGTACAGCATAATTCATATTACAACAGATAAAAATTCACCTTACTCTCACTTTGGCAGCACAGGGTTGCATCACTACACCTCCCTGTTGATGCCAGACAGTGCCCTCGAACCTCATCAAGACTAAGAACAGACAGACATCTCACCCTCCCTAATCTCTTAAGTGCATACACTGTACCTGGTATGTGTTAAGGCATTTTTTAGACAGCATTTTGTCTTGTATACACTGATTTTTGTTAAGCTACTAGAGACCCTAATCCATATAATTTAGAGTCATATCTACATATTAGTAATGAACAAAAAAGTATTAGCATATAAAGTGTTATTAGTTATTAGTTAAATTAGTTTCAATCCAAATCACAATCTGCAGGTAAAGATGACAACGTGCGGTGGAGGTAGAGAAATAGTAGATTTTTGGTGGAGTAGGACACCAAAAGTGAACTAGGTGGTGAGCTACGAGCTAGCAGAATGTTTCTCTGGCTGTTTTATGGCACACTCAATGTGTATTAATGCAGTTATCATTAATTATCATCTGAGCCTGTCCAAGCATGCTTACAGACACGTTAAACCAGCTGAGTTTTATTAAGCAATGCTCTCGGCTGTTAGTCACTTCAGAAAGCTAAAAGGTTCCTGGATGCAAGTTTAAGTATTTTAGTTACACTACTTAATGTCCTAGATTCCCCTCTAAGTTTTACTTGGGATTGTAATCATGGAATCACGGGTCAGTGGTTTCGTGTTCATATTTCAAATGACATCCAGAATTTACAGGTAGATGTTCCACCTCAGGTACATCATTTTGTTCGATGCATTTTATAGTCAGTGCAGTGAAAAGCACATGCTGACATTTCTTTCAACCCAGGTCAACATTCTCGTGAGCATTCAGAAAGTTCTCAGGCAGTGAAATAGTGAAAGCAGCGTGTGTGTGTGATGGTGGGACTCACCCTCTTCATCATCCTTGCCTACAATCAAAAAGAAAGATCAGTGTTAGTGTCACACAGAAGTAAGAGACACAGAGTTAGAGCTGATTTGAAGTGCCTGTTCAGGTACAATTTAAAGAATCCGGTAATGGTGTGTACTACTACATTTACTGTTTAAAGGGGACCTTTAATGTGGTGGACGCGCATTTTCGACATGTAAGAATATGTACAAGTAATCCTTGCAAGACCTAAGCTCACTTGGTTTCATACAGTTTTCTTTTTTTACTCTTGGCTGTGGATCTCTGTGGATCAGGTTAAAGTTACTCTAGTACCATTCAAGAATAAAAATATGGAGCTGAAAATGAGCAGACGAGGTCCGCTTTAAGAGATGCTTCACTTTACGTTTACCACAAGCCATAAGATCAATTTATGAACATTAATGGAAACAAGCTTTTTCATTCAGATTTTTTTAATACATTAAGAATTGGGCTTCATTCAAAAAGTATCTTCATTTAGAAAGTATATATATATATATATATATATATATATATATATATATATATATGAAACTTTTGCACCATTGAAATGTTAGATCAAAAAAAGCACAAATACTAAACAATAGACTCACTTATGTGAGCATTTTTGGCAGAATGTGCAGAATGTGCTGCTCAATAAATGGATCCACAGCCACATGAGAGTCCACAGCAGATGAATTATGCAAACAGCGTCATTCTCCAAAACGATGGACAACCATGTCTGTCTTTTATCTCACACGCCTAACATACTGTTGTGTACGGTTATAGTAGCCAAAACATTAGCACAGGTGCTGCCGCCAGATGTTGCTCCACCACTGTGTGGCTAATCCAACATGGCTCTAATTGTTCAAACCACAGAACTGGCTCGTTCTCATTGTCATAGGCCTTTCATGTTGTCTGTCAAAACATGGATGGAATGAGTTCTATCAACTTTATATTGATCATGTACCATTTCTATTGAGGAAAAGTTCTATCACAATAATGATATTTATCATTTTATCTCTTAGTGACAGTATGCAGACTGCAGGAGGCAAACATGAACCTCTGGAATTAGAATAATCCTGATTCACTAACATACGCATGGTGGTAAGAACCAAAATTGGTCAGTTTGCACATTTCATGAATCCGACAACACTTTTTAAATTTATACCCACATATTAGAGAATCAAGCCCACTGTGATGGATGAGGTCTGATAACCACTAGTTCAACGTAGTGGGAGAAAACTAAAGTAGCGGATGAGGACTTACTCTTAGGTGGCCAGGGTTTAGGTACCCACTCTATCTTGGGTCTAGAACTGATTTCTACCAGGCGCTCATTGAACCTGACCTGGTCCGTGGACACAGTGCTGTATGCCTGTGGAGAGAGCAAAAGGGCTGAATATTTGATTTCTGTTTATCTCTGACCCCTGAAAACAATTCAATTTGAGAAACTTTACAAGTCAGGATATTTTACTAGCTCGGCACACTTGCTGGGGAGGTAAACCATTTGCTGACAACATGCTAGCCTTGGTTGGTGTGTATTAGCATCATGCAATGCATTTAAGTTAACATGACCGAAACTACACAACTTACATATGACACAGCCCCAACCAAGGCTCCCCCACACAGCACAGCGTACAAAATGTTTTCTCCAGAGCCTCCGGGAACGGTTGACATCGGCCGCCGCTGTAAAACTGGAAAAGGTTAAAAGATCACATGTTAGATCCTTCTCAAATGTTGCATTCATTTGTTTGATAACAACACAGGGTTTTATCATATGTTCTCACTGTGACCTTCCAATGTATTAGAGGTGGCTTAAAGACAAGGAACATGATTCCCAGTTAACTTGCACTCATACAAGCTGCACAGTTTCCACTTTCCTGCTACTGTATCATGGACTTTGGTATAGTAAATGGTAAATGGGCTGATACTTATTAAGTGCTTTTCTACTCTAAGCTCTCAAAGTGCTTTTTAATACAAGCTTCATTCACCCAATCACACACACACATTCATTCAAGCACTTTTCTATACCTAAGTACCTTATCTAACATGCATGCACACACCCACATTCAGTTGGAAGCATCAGGGACAATTTGGGGTTCAGTATCTTGCCCAAGGATACTTTGACATGCAGATTGGAGCCAAGGATCGAATAGCTGAATAATGAGTAGACAACCTGCTCTACCATCTCAGCCACAGTCAATCCAAAGATCCTGTATAGCAGGAATAATGTGTTGAACAAGTGCTCCAACTCTGTCGGTGTGAACTCTGAGGCACTCTACTGGCCCATAACGCCTCCCACTCTGACTGGTAATAGAATACATTTAGAAATTGCCGAATATCTGGTTATCAACACTTGTTTGGTGCTTGAAAGGTGATGTCCTCTATTCCATGCAGGATTTCAGCCTGTTTTAAACATGTGGTGGTAGAAGAAAATATTAATTCAACTAATCCAGAGCAAGTATCAATGTTTCATTTAACTAAACAAGAAGTGGTGCCGAGCACAACAAATCCCTTCCCTGGCAGACATTTTAGTTGATTTGAACGTTGCCCGTCTCACAAACACGTCACGCTCCAAACACTGATGCACCAACATAGCACACAGGTCCTATTGTCCATGTCCATAATTTTCCAGGGTTTAAATAGTTGAAGTTAAATAACTTTAATTTCATGGTAATTTAAATTTTCTGTAAAAACTTTATCTCTTATAGTGAGAAGAGAGATTTGTTGGATGGGTGATAACAGGGGGATTCAATGATTGGACTGACAGAGAGTCAAAAGCTGTGTCATATATTCGCCTATCCAGATCATATCCAATCAAATGTTATATGCCCATGGAGAATAATGATATGTCCTGGATTGGATCCAGATGGTATTCAGTTTGGAATTAATTCTTGGCTCTCCACAACTGTGTACTGAACATCAGATGAATCGGATGGATGGCTGGACGGATGGATGGATGGATGGATGGACGGATGGATGGATGGATGGACGGACAGATGGACTTCACCTTAGAAACTGTTTACCTCGCCTTATTTGATATTATTTTTTTCAACACCTCATTTGTGACTGTACAATTAATCACACAAAAACATAAATCAAGAGTAAAAAAAAAGTTTGATTTTTTTTTACTGTGAAATCCACAAACATGTTTTACTATTTTCATAACTTAAAATACAAATAGAAGTTGAAATAATTTTCAAAAATGTATGTATAAATTTAGCAAACAAAATTATATACAACCGCTTACATTAAAATGCAGGCAATACCTCAGGTGTTTGTTTTTTTTTTACAACTATTTACAGAAGAATCAGGTGGCAGATGTTTGTGCCACTCCAAAAAAACCTCTTCCTGTCCACACACATCAAAGCAGCATCTGCCTAATCCATGACTACACCACATACTCAACATACTACACTTACACACTAACTACACTCAGATCTATCTGGTTTCCTTCTGCTTTCCCGACAACACTCCACTTTAGATTCCACCTCTGAGTCAGAGCACATCCTGCCTTCCACCTGTGTCACTGGATCCCTTACCTGGGACAAAGAATTGCTGGTCCACATTGCTTAACAAAACAAACAAGGAGGCAGACCACCCAACTGACTTTGTGCCTTTTTCAGTTCAACCCTAGGTAATTCACTGAGCTCACACTACCAAATTCACTTGTCGCTCCGGGCGTAACACTATTACCTTCCAGAAACTGTTGTCACGGTCTTCACCAGTGTCACCTGTGCTCAGAACAAGTCTTCCAGTTTCCCACCTGTGGGTTCACTCCAGCCCTTCCCTATATCCGGATATCGATGATCCCATATAGCACTGGACTTCGCCATTGGTCTGCCTCCGTGTACAGGTAACATAACCACTGTAACAATCACTGGTTGCTTTTCCAAGGCTCCTTACTTTATAGCTCTGCCCAAACTTCCTGCTGCTCTGGAGATAGCTCAACTACTCCCCAACCACGTGTTTCAACTCCATGGAATTCCACTGGACATTGTCTCTGACTGGGATCTGCAGTTCACATCCTTTGTCTGGAAGGAATTCTACACAGCCATCACAGACCAGGTTAGTCTTTCTTCTGGTTTTCATCCACAGACCAACAGACAAACTCAAAGAGGCAATCTAGAGCTGGAGGGGGCTCTTTGGTGCATTGTTTCGTACAACCAGATTACCTGGAACTCACAAATGGCTTGGGTGGAATGCACTCACAATTCAATGACCTCCACGGCCACAGGCATTTCTCCATTTGAGGCTTCTCTTAGTTACCAGCCACCACTGTTTCCATTTCAGGAGGGTGAGCTCACGGCTCTGGAGAGCCACCGGAGCTGCCCTGCTAAGAACTCGACCAAAATAAGTGTCTACCTACCAGGTCAGAAAATGTGGTTGACTTCCCACTGTCTCCCAATTATATTGTACTTCTGAAACTGCCCCCCATAACTCATTCCAAGTCTCTAACTGGAAACCTGTTCATTCCAGTCCCGTGTCCTCCGCCCTCAATAAAACCTGTTACTCTTTCATTCCTAAGTCCTGCGCTTGAGTTCACACCTGGGTTGGCTTCTTGACAGTACTGGAAATGTAATTACTAACATGAGCAGGAAACTTTAGGTCTACTTTAACTGTTCTCCTTAGCCATTTCGACACTGGCTAAAAACATACTAAAAGCTGAATGATGAACCACGACTTTAATGATGCAGGCACATTATTTATCTAAACTGTAGAGGAAAACAGAATGCAAGACAATTTGATGTTTTTTAAGGTCATTTGGAAGTAAGTGTTAATTTAAGACATTAAGACTTTAAAAAGCATCTGTAGCGACCGTCTCTATCAATATAGCATTGTTTTATTAGTTACTCACTAAAAGTGAAGACTCAACTCAGCTCGATCCCCACGTTTCATAATTCTCACAGAAAACTGTAGCTTCTCCTCGTGAAAAATGTTACCCGTAAACTTATGAACACAGGGATCAAAACTGCACAAAAACACTGACACAAGTGACAAAAGGATGTAAATCTATTGAAGCCACACTTCTAAATACTCCTTCACTATTAAAATGAAATGCTTCCTCTAACACCTTACAATCTCAACCAACTTTGTTTTATACAATAACACTAAATTTACAGTTGTTGCAGCCATGCTATTGGATCACTGCCATGTCTACTGTTGAGGGTATTAAAACTCCTTATATTCTCAGAAGCTAATCCAGCGCATTAGCTGCAGCCTCACTCCCTACCACCCCTGTTATTTATACTTCCTAATCAGCTCAGGTCTAAAAGATATGAGCTGGGGTGGGGTGAATAATGTGGTGGAAATTAGAAGGAATGCAGGTCAGAAAGTTGCAGGATTAGAGCAGGATACCCTCCTCTGACCTAGTGGGACCACTGGAGGGAAGGAAGTCTTCAAAATAAGTAAGGACCTGTTGTGTAGCTCATCTGCCTCAGGAAGGCTGGTCCTTTGAGAGAAGCTGAGCATTTACATTTTCTTAGAATTTTAATATTTATTTTAATAGTAATACAAAAGTGTAATGGTCACTGCACCTGACCTTTCACAGCTAAGCCCACGCTAGCTCTTTGTAGTTGCCACTTGTCTGAAAATGTTATTGTAAACACTTTTAAGAGGAACTCAGCTTTATGTAGTAATATACTACATACTATAATATGTAGTATAATATGTAATATACTACTAATTATTGAATTATTTTTTACCAGTTATCAACATTAAGTAATGTATTTATTTAGTCAAAGCCACGCATGCGCACCAATCTCAGGCTAATAAACAGTGAGTGTTTTTAAATTCTCACTTTTTGCTCCCACGCGCTCACATCCACTGATGGTTACATCATGAAGACAGGCTCGCGCTCCTGCCACACACCCGCACCACGTGACTGACAGCCGCAACCATGTTGCCCACAGAGCATAATGAAGGTCAGGGACACATGCCAAGTCAAATCCGGTAAAAGATGCCCTAAGGTAATAGTTACGTTTAAAAAAAAATAAGTGTAAATGGAAGAAGCCAACTGATTCGTTGTGTGGGTTTAATATTAAATGGTTCTGCAGGTTTAAAATGTAACATTTTTATGTATGGACCAGCTGGCAGACGGAATTTAAGATTTCATTTGGCAGGCTGTCCTGTTTATTACATGTGCTATTCTTTGCTTACTGTCGTTATGATGAATATTTTGTTTACTGTCACCAACTGGACATCATAATTACGAAGCTAAAAATGCCCAGCAAATTTCATAGATGACCTTGACGCAGCGCTGGCAGCCACTGACATTCAGCGTGTGAAACTGACGGGACAAAGTGTACTATTCCACCGGCTACGACGAGGAGACGTTACTTTCCCCATGATCAGGTACACCGATCACCGGGAAAGGGATAGAGGCAAGTTTATGTTGTGCCTTTTAGCTAGCAGATGAAACTCACCATCCCGGGGCACCCCGTGGGCTGTTTTTCGTGCCAAAAGCCTGCACCTTTGCCAGGCCACTCTGCAGGAAAACATCTCTGCTCTCCGAGGGTTACTGCTGCAGACTTAGCAAATGTCGGAATGGCTGGCGTGCTGTGGCAGTACAAGCGTGGGGGCAGAGCTGTCCTCGGTTGCGCAATCGAAGCCGCTATGAGGGGTGAGTAATGCTACGGAGGAACGGCAACTATGAGGAGCGAATAATGCTACGCAAGAAATGGTGCGGTATATCATAGGGGAAGAAAAGTAAATACACCGCCTAATAATGTGTTTTACTATTTAGTAATTAGAATTTAATTTTTATTAGATTTTAGATAAACACCTTTTGCCAGAGGTTACTCCATCAACGAACCAAAAAAAAAGAGGGAAATGACTTTAATTTAACCAATAAAAATATACATGAATACAAAGACATGAACACTTGTCTTGATTAGTATTAATCTGACATTTTTAAATGAAACAAAATGGAAGTGGACTTCTACATGTAAACTCACATCTAAAAATGTTTATGGAACAAAGTGTAGAAATAATAGTCCCACACAGAGGAAGCAAACCAGTCCGCTCCTGGATGCAGTGATTTGACTGCTGAGCCGAGGCATAGCCGAGGCTCGGAGCTTGTGTGACAAATCCAGGAAGTGTTTTATGACGCGCGTATCGAGTGACGTCACTGATGACTTCTAAAGCCTCGCTGGTTCAGGTAGCGGGTGGAGTGCTGGCGTGATTTATGGACATATATAAAGCGCAATGTTTCCTCACGTTTGTGCTTGTGTCGGAGTTTGTCCAGGCAACCTGTCAGACAGTAAGGTATCACACATCTCTGTGAATCATTAACTGTGTTACTATTATAATATTCACACGTCAGTTTGTTGTTATTCCAAGGTGAAGTGTTTGTTGTGTACCAAGCAGCTGGGTCACAACAACAATAAAATGTAACATGAACCTCGAGAAATTAACCTTTTTCTTTTTTTTTTTTGGATGGAAGCCTACCTACAGAGAATATAAAGAGGGGGGTGGGGGGCTGTAACAACTGTCATAAGATTGAGTTGTGTCCAAGTAACCTTTTCTTACAGCTCCTTAAAAGGACTCTATACACTCACTTTGTTAGGTAACCTGTTCAACTTCTCATTAAGTTGATCAATCAAATGGCAGCAACTCAGTGCATTTAGGCATGTAGGTCAAGATGACCTGTTGAAGTTCAAACCAAGCATCAGAATTGGGAAGAGAGGTGATTTAAATAACTTTGAATGTGGTTGTTTGTGCTAGACAGGCTGATCTGAGTATTTTAATAAATGCTGATCTGCAGAGATCCTCCTGCAAAACCCCTGATTGAATTTGATTTATTTTGAACATGTAAATGCACAGTAAACAGAAAGCAAAGTAAAATCAAGTTGTCAAGAATATCTTGAAACAGCACACTACTTACATACTCGAACCGTCTCTAGGGTTTACAGACTGGTGGAAAAAAGAGAAACTATCCAGGGAACGGCTGCTCTCTGGGTGAAAATGCCTCGTTAATGTCAGAGGTCAGAGAAGAAAGGCCAGATGGCTTTGAGTTGATGGAAAGGCAACAGTAACTCAAATTAAACATCAGCTAAGAACAGGAAAGGTTCCAAATCACATGAGCTCACCAAAATGGGACAACAGAAGATGTGTTTTCATTTCTGCTGCAGCGTTTGGATGGTAGGGTCACACCTTGGGATAAACAACTTGAAAGCATGGATCCATCCTGCCTTATATCAACAGTTCAGGCTGCTGGTGGTGGTGTAGCTGATATTTTCTCGGCACATGTTGGACTCGAACGCCACAGCCTACCTGAATACTGTTGCTAAACATCTCCATCCATCCCTTTGTGACCACAGTGTACCCATTTTCTGGTGACTGCTTCCAGCAGGATGACACACCAGGTCACAGAGCTCAGATCATCTCAGACTGCTTTCTTTAACATGACAGTGAGCTCACTTGACTCAAATGGCCTAAATCCAGCAGTGCACCTTTGGAATGCAGAGGAACTGGAGATTCCCATCAGGAATCTGCACCTACTGTGATGATGCAGTCACGTCAGTATGAATCTTGCAGCACCTTGTTGAATCGATGTAGAATTAAGGCGGTTCTGAAAACAAATGGGGGTCCAACCTGGGACTAGTGTACTTAATAAAGCGGCCAGTGAGTGCAACGTATTCTTTACAATAGAGCGTGTTTACTCCATACATGTCTACCCCAAAGCACGTCAGTGTGTGATATCCCTGTTCCTCGGCAGTTACTGGTCACCCTCCATATCTCAGTGACTTTAAGCCCACCCGTTTACTTTAAGTGGCAGCAAAGGTCAAAGATAATGTGGTAAAATCCTACACTTAAACGGGCTAAATGGGTTTAATTCCACTTTTGAACTTTCAGCTGTCAGACATGTAAATATTTTTTAGGCGTGTTAGCTCTGTGGTAGAAGGCTGAGCTGTTCAGTCTACAAATTCACAAATATTATCTCTTAAATAATTAATAAATTGTACAGCTCAGTAGTAATTTAGAGGAAAGTAGCACTGACGTTCTTTCATGCTAAAGATAAGAACAGACCCTTCTCTTATATTTCAAATGTGAGCTAGTTTTGTAGAGGCTAATCATATTTTGGAGAGGACAAAGTTCAACAGCCTGGAAAAGCACCACAGAAGAAGAATGCAAACATTTAGTGATGTCAGTGGGTCACAGGCCGGATGCAGTTGTTGCAAGCAAAGGATTTGCAGCTAAATATTAAATCTTATTCACTTCAACCTATTTTATCTGTCCCAATACTTTTGCTCACAAGACAAAAGGTGCTCCCTTCTTAAACTGATCCAAATACCTGGAAATAAAAGCTGAGATGTTGATCTTTTGTCACATATTGATTTTTTTAAATTTTTTATATCAAACCCAAATGTTTTTGTTCTACAGCAAAAACAAAAGGACCGGCCTCACCGTTCAGTACCTTTGGACCAACATTGTTGGATGAAATCCTTCAAACTTCAAACCCAGCAGTATCTCAGCCAGTTGTGAATGTATGCATATAAAATGACTGTGAGTCAAGTATACGTCACATGATAAACTTTTTATTTACACTAAATAAAAGTTGAGGAAGAGAAACTAGAAAGAAGCTGACAAACAGGCGCGTCCTGCAGACGGGAACCAACAAGCTCCTAGGACAAGAAAAGAGACGGCTCGTGTTTCATTTATATCTATCTGTACCATCACACTAGACGCCACAAGAATCATAATAATATTAAAATATGCAGCAGATCGGTTATTCGCATTTAATTTCAGTATTTAGAGACACTCACCTGTGAGTTTTGTGGGTTATTCCAGGCCATTCCTCACTTTGTACTCATGCACGTCCGTGCTGTGCTGTTTGAAGAGCTGCAAATGGAAGACCAGGATGGAAGACACATTTTTATTTATGCCCCTCTCTAAAATACACTGCATCATAATCCTAACTTCTTCACTGCTGTGCAGATCTGCAACAGATGATTCTCCTTAATAGAAGGCTAAAACACAGGAAACTAGATAAATTAAAAAAAGCCAGATTCTCCTCTTGATAAAGATGGATCCTTAAAAAGCCACTTAAAGCCAGGTACCAAGGATGCTATCCTCTGATGCACCAAGCTTCAGTAGGAATCAAAAATAAAATATAATATAATATATTATATATATAATTTTTTATAATATAATATAACAAAAAATGATCACTGTTGCTCATTGCTGCCCTCTACTGCATAAAACAAAGAGACGTTGAGATCTGAGTGATGCACACAGTTTATCTTCATCCAGTTCTTTGTTTTACACACACTCAGTGCTTTACCTTCCTTACAACCACAGTATATTTAAAATCACCAATTAATCCAACGTGTGTGACTCTGGACCATCAAAAGAAGCTGGCGTACCCAGAGAGGGGCACAGGGAGAACAGTGAGTGCTGGTATTTGAGCTTGCTCATTGATGGCTTTCTTTCACTACCCATGCGCACACGAGGAGTTGCGTGGTTGTGCATTGGTCCTGTGCAGAGTCTACATACAGCTTTGCAGACTGTCGTCTCCATGCTGTAGCTGCGTCCTCTCAGAGGACACAGTAAAATGAACCAGCTGTTTGTTTGTGCTGTTGCTGGTCCTTCAGCCAGCCACAGAGGAGACTGAGGTTATAACACAGAAAGAGACCAACAGTCTTTGAAGTGAAACAAGGATTCAAAACTGTCCACTGCAGCCACCGTCTGTGCTGCTCATGCTGTGTCTTGTGAACGTCCTCAGACCTGACTGAAACGCGCTCTGATCAGCTGAGTGCCTCACTGGTCGAGGAGGCGTCCATATGCCTCATGGCTGAAACGCAGCGGTTTGAGTCTGACCTGTGACCCTTTGCTGCAGGTCCTCCCCCTGCCCTCTTTATGCCGTCTTCTCTTCACTGCTAATACTATCGAATAAAGGCAAAAAGCCCTCCCTCCTCCAATCATCCCCTCCAGAACCAAAAACTCAGTTTTCCATCTTGGAGTGAATCAACTCTGTTCAAATTTAGACTCAGATTTTATGGAACTCTTTCTAAAACAGGGCCTGGGTGTGCATGTGAAATGGTGCATTCATTTACCAAGCCCCACAGGAAAGCAGATGTTCCAAAGGCAAGACCCACTCGGAGCCAGTTTGGGTTGGCCATTTCAGGCTTGGAGCTTGTGAAAGCAGACCTGGAGCCAGCTGAAACAATGAGAACAGAAAACAGCATGAAAAAAAACCAAACTTTTTTTTTTTTACGACGGCATTAACTTTATTGGTAGTTTATCTACTTTTTCTGAGGAAAGATGAGTAAATAATTCTGAGAGATCAGAGACTAAGCTGAATTAAAGAACTGCCCCGTCACTGAAAAATGTTCAAATGCAGCCTTTCTTTAAATGTGGGTTTCCCAAAAAAGCAGCTAAATTATATATTCTTAAAGAAATTCGGCGTGAACAGATTTCAATCTGGCGTGTGGACGGAAGCAGTTTTCTCACTGTTAAACCAATACTGATCTATGTTAGAAATGGGGAAACGATTCTGCATAAAAGCATCAAGTTCAGAAACACTGCTAAACCCCAGCTTTAGAGGGAGAAATCACCCGTGCCAATGAAGAGCTGCCTGAATGCTAGGCTAAGCTAAGGTCAGGCTGCGAAACAAACGTAGCAGTCGTTATAAACACAAAACGGAAACACGTTCCCATCAACATTGTATCCACAGATTAATTACCAGCTTGTCATCATTTTACCTCTGCTGACGAAAACAGCTCTGGATATCATCCGATTAAATATCATTTTAGCTGAAGAGCGCTCCTTTCTCCCGATTCGCGAACCGGTGGTATTGATTAAACTTCCTGTCAGGCCTGATTCCAAGATGACCGAAAAGTCGAACAACCCCTCATGAGCACCCTGCACTTTCATTTAATTTATAATAATTTAATAAAAACCGGTTTTTATATAGCCATAACCGGATTTTGCGTTAGACAGTCAAATTTAAGGATGAGTTTGGTAATTAAGAAACTACACTTTACCACTAAATGTACTTATTGAATATTAATTCCCTCTTGTGAGAGCACAAAATATTACTGAAAAGCTGTGCTGCTTAGTGAATAACGTGAATAACAAAGTATTAGTATAATATATAAATAACATTATATATATATATATATATGGTGGTCTGAGTTAGTATAGGGGAGAATGAATATAAGCAAGGGAAATATAACTGAAACCATACTGGCTCGAATTAACAAGGTCCGTGTCAGGTGTTGAGGAAACAGGGAATACTGATGCTAAGTGGGCTACTGGAACTGGAAGGATACGGCATGAGTGGAAGTGAAAGAATCAGGAACTGATGGGATGCTACAACACGTGTAGGTTTAATTTTGGACCTATAGATTCTTCTACACCCAACATCCAGACTGACACTGAAACAACTCATAACTCAATGTACCAACATTCACAAGAAGCAACTGCTATTGCAACTAGAGATTGATGAGGTACAACTCAAATGCTACGGCAAGGGGAAGCCAGGACAGATCAGAGGGGAAATATCATCATCATCCCCACACTCCGAGATTGAGTACCAAGGCCCAATAACAACTGGTATGTTGAATAGCAGAGCAGCTGACCTGAAAGATAGGGTCATGGCTAAGTTTGAAACCTGGACCCCTCGAAGCCGATTACCAAGACTATGTGAAGTAGCCTCTGACAGTCTGCTAGAAGCGAATGCAGTACTACGGACAATCCCTACTTCGACCATCACTGAAACCACTCAGTTGATCTATACCGCAGCAACAGTGATCCTTGAGATGCTTGGCTTATAAGATGAACAGCCACAAGGAGCAGGACCCTCAATGGAAAAGACAACTAGAGGCTAAGATCAAGGCAGCACAGAGAGAAGTCAGCCAGCTATCAGAGGTGCAGAAAGGTGTGATGAGGGGTGCCTAAGAAGAATAACAAGCTGTCCATACCTGAGGCCTTAGAAACTGCCAAGTAAAGACTCACTGCTTTAGCTAACTGCTTAAAGAGACATAGAAGCCAGGAGAATGAACCAGATGTTCTCAGACTATTCTGACCAACCTGAGCACTGCCTGGATTGATTTTAAGAAAGCCTATGACTCGATGCCACATACATGTAAAAGTCACCATCAAGGTTAAAGATAGAGGCTGGGGTCTACCACACAAGGCATGACCCCCTGGTGCAGGCATGGTGGCGTGGTGGCTAGCACTGCTGCTTCTTAGTTCAAATAACTTCTAGAAGGCCTGGGTTCAATTCCACCTCTCTGTGTGGAGTTTGCATGTTCTCCCCATGTCTGTGTGGGTTTCCTCCCACAGTCCAAAAACATGCACTAACTGGGGTTAGGTTAATTGGCCATTCTAAATTGCCCATAGTATGAATGTGAAAGGTTGTTCATTGGCCCTGTGACAGACTGGCAACTTGTACAGGGTGTGATGCAAATGTGCACATTTGTCAATAAGCCACGCTTTTAAATTCAGACATTTCAACAGAGTTTGACAACACAAGCAGGTTGACTGTAATTCTTACACACTCTCCATCAAAGGTAAGAAATATCACTGTGTAAAATGAACACTGGTTTAATTTCTGTCTCAGCTGATGCAAGGTGTGATGTCACTCCCGTGGAAACTCCATGTGGTCGCTGGACACCTCCGACCTGTGTGCGGTGCCTCACACGCAGACTCAGAACAGGCTGACCCGGAGGAGAAGCACGTCGGCCATTTTGCTCGGAAGGGGGCCTCGGCTTCAACACGTGAGAGAGAGAGAGGAGTCTGAAGAGAACGAAACAGCCCGGTATCTCTGCTTTCCGAGAGGATATTATTCATGTTTGAACCGACAGAGGCATAGGAAGCCAACACAATGCCCACAGTCACTCTACCGCCGAAGGAGAATGCTCTCTTCAAGAGAATTCTGGTAGGTTGAAATACCTGGGATCACGTTAGCTTGCTGGCTAATGGTAGTTTGCCAAGTAGCCGTCAATTGTAGTGGCGAGAGCTAGCGGCCGGTGAGTTGATAGGGAATTAGGGAAAAATTCGGTTCGCCAGTTGCATCGTAATTACCACGGCACTGGTAGTAAGCACTAGGTGTAACACTTAGAAAACAGCACAGCTGAGCAGCACCCAGTCATGTGGTGTTGTAGCTTTGCTGTTTGGCCTTGCTATACATTCAAAGTATACCAAACACAAACCTGTTTGACAGATGACAACTATGTACAAATCTTGACGGCGGATTGCTTTAGCTTTCTGGTTTAACGGCTGCAGTTTGGAAACGTATTCGGCTGTCAGTCTCCGTTTGTCTGGCGAGTGCGTCCCAAACAGTTAGCAGCTAGTTGGAGTAGTTAGGTTCACTGGATGCTGCAGCTAGCCACCGTATCTGCCGGGAACTGCTCAAATGGAGATGTAACCGGGAACTTTGTTACTGTTGTTCCGCCACTGATTGTTTACCGTATAGCGTAGACAAGAAGGCGCAGTTACTTATTAAGTAATATAAATTCACATGAAATCCGGCGCATTTATATGCGTGTTTATACACGCCAACGTCTTGCAGAGTTAGAGACTCGAGGATACACGGGCGTGTGGTTGCCCTCTGCTGTGTGCCGTTTGACAGTTGTTTACTGTGGATTACACTGGATGTTGGTCAGATACATTAAGAGGAAGAAGCTCAGAACTCACAAGAGTTCTGCATTGAAATCTATTGGAGGAAGCTTTCTAAAACGTTTTAGGGACAAAGTTTTAAGAGTTCATTTAAATCAGATACTAAAGTTAAAAGTGATCAGAATAACTGTTCAGATAAGAATCGATGAATGCTTGGTCCCAAGATTGTTGCTCCTGTAAGGACCTTGATTCCAGTCCTGCAAAGATTGTATGTCCGTTTCGGAGGACTTCCTGAAAAGCACCTGCTGTATGTTCCTGGAGAACTGAGAAGACTAATTATTTATTTATTTACTTATTTATATTTTGATTCCATCAGTTTCTGCACCAGAGCAGTGTTTAAAAAATTAATTTTCTGCACAATGTTTTTTATTTTTCAGTTTTCATATCAGCACTTCTGGGGCAACAAATACACTGATACCAATTTATTGTGCAAAGCCAGTATTAGCATTGCTGTCAGCAAGCTGTAGTTAATTCAGCATTTCCAGCATTGATAGACTTGTGTACAATTCTAATACAACACTAGCATTTTTCTTTATATCAGGAGTTATTTCTTCCTGTCAGACAGATAGTGTAGTGTGAATTGGCAGGATATCCACTGGGATGGCTCTGAGCTGGGCACATCCATCTAGCTGCTTGTCTGATTTCATCTTATCCACAGCCCCTCCATCATCAAGTGCTGCTGCCTCCGTTTTTATCAGCAAGGCAGCGTTAGGAGTATGTGATGCTTTCCTCGCCGGCTGCAGGAAGGACAGTGTCATTAGAACACAGCGATTCCATTTAACAGACCTACAGTAATGCCCATTTCGAGGACTTTCTCCAGACTCTGCAGCTTTGGGTGGCTCATGTAGTGTGTTTTGCCCTCTCTCGCAGAGATGTTACGAGCACAAGCAGTACAGAAATGGCCTGAAGTTCTGCAAACAGATCCTGGGTAACCCCAAGTTTTCTGAGCATGGAGGTAAGAGCCTGACTTTGCCCGGCACTATGCTACTCACACTAGACCGACACACCATGTTGGACTATCAGCCACTTCCTGCTATGTTTGACGGGTGACTCACAAGTTTTTACACACAGTGTGTAATTGTGTCTCTGTTGCTTCACTTAAAAACACAGTCACCCTTCTATACAGCTGAATAAGCATAAAAATCTTGGTGGGAATACATTCAGAAACCAGAAAATTTGCATCTTACAGGAAACACTGGTTTTCTATTTAAGAATACTAGCGCAACACTTGAGGTTGTACATGAGTAACATTAATCTACATTTTTTTAAAACACAAGTAGCGTGCTGTTATTAGTACTGTATACCCCAATAAACTGTATGGAAAATATAATAAAATGGATGAAAAATGAACTGGTACTGATATAGTGTTTTTCTATTCTGACTAAGCACCAAACCACCGATGCCCAGCATAGCATTCTTACTAGGATGAACTAAGAATATCACGATACCAGAGGTTCAACAGTCACTACCATCCACAGTGGAATTACATAATTCTCAGCGCCCAATTTGATACCGAGAAGTTTGATTAAGAAGTTATTTTAAATCTGTGGCATGATGTTGGCACACCATTTATTTAAAATGTTAACATTATATTTTGTGGACAGGACACAGACTGAAAGATTAGAGCGGTTGCTGAGTAGTCTGCTAATGTTGCCATGAGGGCCAATGTTGTTACATTACTCTAGCTTAAGCTAAAGGCTTAAATGTGTGTGTGTATATATATATATATATATATATATATATATATATATATAAAAAACATTAGCCATTTATTACATTTTAGCCTATGGAACATAGCTGATTTGACAACACCAATGCCAGCTGTATCCAAAAAATGGTAGCATGCATTTCAGCAGAAATAGTACCAACTTTTGCATCTACAGTACTGTGCAAAACTCTTGAGCCGCCCCCTCACTTCTTTGTATTTTGCTTCCAAGGAGCCAGGCTTGTAATTTTTTAAGTGTTACGAAGTAGTTCTCCAGGCTTTCTGAAGACCTTTCAAAGTTTTTCTTTGGGCATTTGCTGTACTTTGTTACTAGCAGCCTGTCACAAAACACAATCTGTTTTCATGTTTTCATTTCTTTGGTTGAATCTATGAAAACCACCAAAGACAGCACAATTTGGTAGACACAAAATTGTATTTTTGCACCAACAAGATGATTCCCAAAGAGCTATTAACTGAAACATTGATGTATCTTGGCAGTGTGTCCTCTCCGCCTGTCCAGAAAACTGGACAATACAGAGAAGAGGCAGGCCTAAAAAACTATCTGCAGTAGATCTGAATCTTAATGTCCTTAAACACAGAACCTGAGACGACTTTGAGCCATCTACTGTTTGAAGCCTCATCAGAAAAGGTCTCAGTGGAAAGGTGACTGTCCAGAAGCCATTCTTAAGGAAGGCTGCGAGTATGCCAAATTACACAAGAACTTGACTGAAAATCAGAGGCAACGTGTCTTATGAAATTTTTGGTTCAAATTGTCATCAGTATGCATGGAGGAGGAGAGAGCTACAGCACTTGGTGTCTACAGCCAGTAGGAGGCTCTGTCTGAGAGTTCAGGCTGTGCTAAGCAATAAAGGTTGGCATACCAAGTGATGATTTTTAAACTTGGTGGAATTGTACGAGCTCTTTTGTCTTCTATGTATTTCCATTTACGTTTGCACATTTCAATAAATTGCTGCACCCGTTTCTCATTTTTTCTATCAAAATGTAAAGAAATGAAGGGCGTCTCAAGACTTTTGCACACTGCTGTATGTTACTGCCTTCGGTTCTGGAAGAATCGCAATGTTGACCAAATTGCTGCACAAAAAACCAAAACTGTTGTCGCGTTTTCAGTAGAGGTGTAACAGTTCACTGCAGTTAACCCATAACTGCGGTATAGAGGCCGAACGGATCACACACAGTTATTATACTGATCTAAACAAATCTGAGTTCTGTCTGTTTTAACCCTCTGTGCCCCATAGCGGCCGCCTCGCGTTGCCCCATAACGGTCATGGCTGGCCGTCGTATTTCTGCTACTGTTTGTGTATAAAAACGTTTTGGTACACGTTATATTTTGGCATATTTTAATAATGACATGTCTATTTACTCTGGAAGAGGCTGTAAAACTTTGTGAAAAGAGTTCGAAACGAGTCTGAGTGAGAGAAGCTCACTTCTGTCCCATGGCGGCGATACTGAGTTGAGTTGTTGAGGATTTCCAGGACTTCTCTGTGTGTAACCAGTTATTTTAGCTGCTTTTAGCTCGTGTCGCTGAAACTTTGTTCAGGGTGGATCTAATGTTCTGGATGACTCGGGCACAAACTCTCATATCATGTGAGAATGTAATCAAACTGTTTATCAGAGGGAAAGTGCGATTTTTAGGAGATTAAAAGGCACAATGTTAGCTTATAACAGCTGTTGTTGATTAGCCCGTTCCTGTCAGCTGCCCGTAAACGGGAGGGTCACAGGTCTGATCTGCTGAAAATCAGTAATCGTGGAAGTATTGGGAATAAAGAAGCATGAGGTGATAATAAGGTGACATGTAGCTATACTTCTCAGGTGATACAGAGATACTGATCTAAGGTCTGTTCTCATGAATCTCATTACAAGAGGATTATGGGAATGTTGTGCTGCTTTTTTAGTTTTAGTAGTGAAACAACAGACTCCTCACGTGATATGTAGACACTGATCAGTTCATCATCAGATGTCACTGTTCCAGTCAAATGTTGTTTTTATGTTCATTGGAAGTTTTTTTTGTTATTGTTTGCAGGAAATAAAGAAGTTCTGAGTCATTTGTTTGTTTTGGTCACGTCATCATCTGATCCAGAAATAATTATTTCATTTATGCGAATAAACTGAAATTTACCCAACCGTTGCTTCTGTACCGCGATGTGAACCGAGCCGTGTAATTTTGTAGCGTTACACCTTCAGCTTTCAGAATCTTGGTATTGAATGCTGTTCAGATGAACAACCCTAGGATGAGCCACACCATCACGGCAACAACCCAAGATGGCCACTCTCTGAATCTGAACGCTACCACAATATACCGTGTTTGAACACGTTTCTGTATTTGTGACTCATTAAATCAGCTGTAGATACACTTTTGTCCATCTTTTATCTCTGCCAGTGAGACACTGGCAACAAAGTCACTGGAGGTGGAGTTGTGGTTTGGTTGTGTTGTCAGTTAGGGTGTGACATCATTCCCAGCTCTGATTTCAAGAGTAGACACGATTTCAGCATGATGACACTTCCACAGTGAACTTGACTGCAAGTTCATTATTGAATGAGCGGAACCTTACCAGTCAGTATCAGGGCGAACGGGTCCCTGCATCTGCTGGGAAGCCTGAAAACTGGAAGAGTGGGGGCGGCTACAGCAGGTTAACGCTTTTGTTTTGGAATAATATTTTTATGTATCACACATGGCTCACATTTTATTATCAGTGTGTATAGTGCTCTCAGAAATGTTATCAGGTAGCTGATCAGGCTGTTCAAAGGCTGGCTGATGCTGATGAACTTTTACAGTTTGACACAGTTCAGTAATGATGTACTGAATTACTTTTGCCTCTGTGTGCAGAGAGTAACATTTAACAGTGGTGAAATAAATAACTAATGTCAGCTTTGAATGTGTTCTCCTTCCTCTCCCTTTCCTCTGCTCCAGAGACGCTGGCCATGAAGGGTTTAACTCTCAACTGTCTGGGAAAGAAGGAGGAGGCCTATGAACTAGTGAGACGAGGTTTACGCAATGACCTCAAGAGCCACGTCTGTATCCTTTCTTCTCTGCTTCAGTGCTCCCGGCTATTGTTCAGTTAAATAGTGCAGCTACTGAATTCACCCTGAGAAACTGGTGAGAAATGTCTGCGTAACACCTGCTTGCTTTCTCCTTGTTTTTTAAATATTAATAGTGGAAAAAGTGTGCGTGTATGTTTGTGTGCGATTTTCCTATAACCGGCTCACCATACAAGGCTGGCACGTGTATGGCCTGTTGCAGCGCTCGGATAAAAAGTATGATGAGGCCATCAAGTGTTACCGCAACGCTCTAAAGTGGGACAAGGACAATCTGCAGATCCTCCGAGACCTTTCCTTGCTACAGATCCAGATGAGAGACTTGGAGGGATACCGGGTGAGTAATCAACAAATAGACGATCCAGGTAATAAGACAGAGGTCAGCAGATGAGATTGAGCAAACCATTACGCAGTGTCAGTCAGTTCCCTCTACAATATGCACACCGTGGAAAGTTAGATGGTAAACATAGAGAGTGGCAGACGCAAGATGGCTGCTTATGTGTGTGATGTCGCTCTCTCTTCAGGAGACTCGGTACCAGCTACTACAGCTCCGTCCAGCCCAGCGGGCCTCGTGGATCGGATATGCGGTGGCTTATCACCTGCTAGAGGATTTCGAGATGGCTGCCAAGATTGTTGAGGAGTTCCGTAAAACACAGCAGGTGAGCAGCTCAACGGGACAGTAAAGATTTATGTAAATATTACATATGTCCAAAGATCAACAAGATGCAGCATAACCGTTTTCATGTATAATCCTCTTTAAAAAACAAAACAACAAAACAAAAAAACAGCATCACTCCCATTAAAGCGGACCAGCAGAAAAGGGGCAAACTTTTGCATCAAACATTGAGAATGTATTTTGCTGGAGACAAAGTCTCAATTTCAGTAACTGTGACAAAATACACGCCAGGTAAGACAGTGACTGTGCTGCAAACAGGAAAGTTTAAAAGCACGGACACTATAACTGCTGCGACGGCACCCGCTGGTTTCTGAGCTCCTTCTGAAGCCTTGAGATGAACGTGTCTGCCGTTGCCAGAAACCAACATCTGACTGTGACAAGTTGTTAAAATACCATCCTTCTGTTTGAAATGTGAACCAAGATTTACAAAATAGATTTAATTTTTTATTCTGTATGACCCCAAAATGAGCGACTAAGACAATTAACTCAGCAGCAAAGTGTTTAGAGAGGTCAAGAAAGAAAGGCTTTTCCCATTGACTTCTATGGGATCTGTGTCTGCTCGTCTGGGGGCCTTGAAATTGAGTGCAGGGTGAAGTCACTTTGGCGTTGGTTTCATTTTTCTGACAGGTCTCTAATCAAAGCTGATGCAATCATATGTTGTTGTGCATCATTCATAGCATATATAGATAGTGTCTTTATGGGTACAGTGCAAATGAAATAAAACCAGATGGGGTATCGATAGTCTTTACATTATCCATTAACCTAAGACTAGGCAGTGCAGATAGTGAGGTAGATAGTTATTGCACAGAAAGGGAAAGACTTTCTGAAAGTGACTGTGCATCCATCCTCTTGTCTCCCCGGGGGGGGGGTCCTATTGAACTGAGGGGTGGGGGAGTGACTGAAGAAGCTGTTTCACAGTCTGCTGGAGCGAGCCTTTAATGTCCTGAAGCTTTTCCCTGATGGAAGGGGATCATTTTGTGTCCCAGATGAGCGGGGACAATGCTGCTGGCCTCTGCTTTATAATAATTATATACTTGAAGTTCAAAGTAGAACATCCAGCCTGAGACATATTAGGCAGTCCGCTCGGCCATGCTCCACTTGTACTTGTTTTTGAATCGAGTTTTCTATTTTTTATGTGGTGTTTTTTTTTTAGACATCGCCAGACAAAGTGGACTATGAGTACAGTGAACTGCTGCTGTATCAGAACCAGGTTCTAAGGGAAGCCGGCCTGCACAAGGAGGCCCTTGATCACCTCAACAACTATGAGAAACAGATCTGTGACAAGCTGGCTGTGGAGGAGACCAGAGGTGGGCTAGTTAAGTGCTGCTCATGTGTGAGTGTTTGGTTGGGGGTTGTGAAATCAGTCAGTCAAGCCTGCTGTTTTCTCTGGAAAGAGTGCTCAGTTGCTGTTGATCAGGAAACCATTTATTCCCTTCATTCTAACCTCTTTACCAACACAATAGATTTGGTACCCTGTTGAGAATAAGGCACACTTTCAGTGTATTGTGTAGTTAGTGTTGAATGTGTGTAATCTCTGAGTGTGTGTGTGTTTGTAGGAGAGCTGCTGCTGAAGCTGGAGAAATCTCTGGAGGCTTCAGAGGTCTACCAGAGACTCCAGGAGAGGAACCCAGAGAACTGTGCCTACTACCAGGGCCTGGAAAAGGCCTTAAAGCCAGGTGAGGACTTTTCAATCCAATATCACAGTTATTCTGTTATTTATTAAAGGATCCTGCAAATCCTATCAGATTAGTTCACTTCTGTGTTTTATCATCTGCTTGTGTCTGTGTATATGATTATTAGTACTACAAATACTCAAATATACTGGCCATATGTTTCTGAAAACTGTCCTTCCCCGTAGGGCTGTGCTCATATTGTCTGTGATAGTAAACTATCAGTTCCTCCTTTGTCCCCGGGGGTCTCCACAGCAGGTAGCTCCGCATGTTTGATGTGGGTTTTAAGTTGCGTTTTAAGCTGGATGCTCTTCCTGAGAGTGGTCCTCTGAAGCAGGTTTTTGGTTTATCCAGGTAACTTCATGGTTATCCCTGGATTTTCTGTACAAAGGTGGTTACTGCTTACCAGGATATATTGCCATGGTAACTTATGCTGCGGCTTAGAGATCCACAGGTATAAATGCACTGCCTACTGACCAGTCAGTTCTCCAGAGAATAGTGTCAGCACTCTGTGAGGAACAAGTTCTTCAGTATCTTTTCAAAGTCTTTGGATTTCCTAACGAGCATCAGCAGTACATATATATGCTGGCTGATTGGTAAATGGATGTAGCGCTTTTCTACTCTACTTACATGACTTGACATGTGAAGAGGAGATACTAGCAGCTGGTGATGTGTGACCCAAATATAACTGGGGCACTGGCTAGCTGTATTCACTAATAATGGTCTGTATGACAGCAAAAGAAAGCAGTGGACAAAATTACTGATGTGGTTACATGGAGAAAAGGAGGGCTTTAAGCAACTAATGATTTGACCCAAGATAAAATACCAGGGAGAAAATACTAAAGTTACTTTAGATATTGTTAAAGTGTAAAGCAGTTGTGTTATACTTAAAATGTCCAGGGATAACACGAATTAGGCTACTTTTATGCTTAGATTCTACTTATGCTGGGTCACTCTGTTTAAAGTGCTGTGTCATTACCATTGCATTATAATGGTGCTGATGGCACTTTGTGGCATTAGACACAAATTAGGTGGTCTGTTATCAGAAAGAGTAGCTCATTGGAAAAGGATGAAAAATACTCTTCAGTTTGTTTGCACTCATAAATGCTGCTGCCTGCAAGCTGCAGTCACCTATAAAATACTGTTGAGTATTTTTTTTTCCCCATGTCGGCATAAATATTATCACAAATTTCCCTGAAATATTGTGATGTAATTTTAAGGCTATAGTATCACCCACCCCTAATTTCCAGCCAATTACCTCAACATGTCAAGCCCTTTTGATTTGATTTTATTTTCTGAGTCTGTCTTAAATAGTGTCAGGTGTAAAAAAAAAAAAAAAAACCCCGAATTTTTGCAGAAGGAACGACGCATGTATGCCAGGGCGTTCAAAGTCAGTCACAGAACGGGCCAAAGCTGACACCATAGTCTGAGCCGCGGGCCGAACAGGATTAACTTCTACTCAACAGTCTAAAATGCAGCAACCTCTTCCTCAACACATTAAATAAAATATAATTGTTTTTCTTAATATCAGGGAAAATTAGAATATTTCAAGCTCATGAAAATGTGCAAATTTCTTTTTTGATGTGATATCAGAAAAAAGTCCAGAAACAAGATACATGTGTCTGCTGAGGCTGCAGGTATTAGAATATGGTATCTACAGCATGGATCCATGGAGACTATACCAGCCTTGTGTCAACAGTCCAGGTGCTTAGTGCTTTAATGTGAGGGGAATGCATTCTTGGCGCAGTCTTAATACAGCCCGTCTTGTCTGCTGCTGACCGTGCTCTTCATGGTCACAGTTTGTCTTCTAATGCCTGCTTTCAACAAGAGAATTCACAGTTGTGTCTCAGACTGGCTTCATAAACAAAACAGTGGATTTAGTGGACTTGTGGAGGCTTCCCAGTGACCAGAATGCAGTAAATCACCTTTGGGATGTGGTGTGAATGTGTGGTACTAATGATATGGTGACTGATCATTTTTCCTCTGTCTCCTCAGGCAGTATAGAGGCACGTCAGAAGATTTATGAGGAGTCCTGGGTAAAGTTTCCTAAAGGCCTGGTTCCTCGAAGACTGCCTCTTAATTTCCTTACAGGTAAACTTAGTAGGAATGGACTGATAAGGTGTGTGTGTGTGTGTGTGTGTGTGTGTGTGTGTATGTGTGTGTATATATATATATATATATATATATATATATATATATATATATATATATATATATCCTTTTTTCCCCTCCTTTTATTTTGTGTATTTTTTAAAGACCACATTGGAATGATGTTATTCTCCTATTTTTTTTCACTGCTTATATGTGGGGTTTTTTCCCTTCAACATTTTTAATATTATTTCAACATTTTTTATTTTTAAATCAGTACAGTTAAATCTGTCACTTTTACATGATGGACCCGAGCTATTACTCAGTAATGTGCAGTGCGCACTTAAAAACACTAGCACTAGAAGTGACAGCACCAGAGTGCCACATGACCCTCCTGAGTTGAGACAAAGTCTCCCTTTCTCCTGCAGTGAAGTGTGCTCTTCTTTGTTTTCCTAAGCCTTAACTCTCCTGACACTTTCATTGCTCAATAAAAAAAAGGTTTTCCACTGATTCCTTTGTAGCAGTATGAGGCTGCCTGCTAGCTTAGCTACCCGGATAACAGTACCTTTTTGCTATCAACGTAGCCTCAGCCACTGTGGCTGTTTTTTCTCTTTGTGCCAGTGGCTCGGGCTCCTTGTTCTGTTTTTGCAGTAAGTGTGTTTGTTCAGTAGATTGTTAGAGTTAGTCTTACTTTAGTGTTAGTGTAACATCAGCTGAGAAGATTCAGTACCCATTCAGGGGGTGGGACAGTACTCTTTAGTTATATTTATAGAGAGAAGGATTGTCTCCAGTAATCAGCCGGGCCAATGATTACCCTACAGCATCACCAAGGTCACAGCAGTTATGTTTTTGATAATAAGGAGCTGTGCAAAGCAAATATTACTGCTCCACTTTGTGCAGGTGTTGTGTACAGAGCTTCCACATTGCCCTGAAAATCTCCAAGCTGCAGCCTGATGCTGGTTGGAACAAAGTAGCAACCTTTGAAGGTGGACGTGTTTGTTTTTGTAGGATTCTTCTCCTCTAAAATGTCGTCATCAGCAGTTTAAAATTTAATTTAAATTTTAATTTAAAATTCATCAAATCCTCTGACACAACAAATAGGAATGAAGCAGCTGTTAGGGGCTACTGCTACACTCAAAGTACCTGGGATATGATATTTAAACAATCCTTCAATGTCTTTGTGTTTGCACTCAGACAAATTAATAAGGCAGCTTATGAGTGTGATGATGTGTTAGTGTAAATGACACTTTGGTGAGTGTAAATCTCACTTTGCTGTGTCTTTGCTGTGTGTTGTGCTGGCCAGGGGAGAAATTTTGTGAATGTCTGGACAGCTACTTGAGGATGAACTTGAGCAAAGGTTGCCCACCTGTGTTTACCACCCTAAAATCACTCTACGCTGATCAACAAAAGGTACGCAGGATGACATTTAAAATAACTGCTTTTATTTTGAAATGCTTGTTTAATATAAATGGGTAAAGTTGTTTTCTCTGTATGCAGGTTACAGTTATTGAAGAATTAGTAGTTGGCTATGAAACCTGTTTAAAAAGCTGTCGAATGTTTAGTGAAAATGGTGAGTGCTGCTCAGTCGTAACTTTTTCATCACCTTCAGCTTCTGTTTACTAGATTTTCTGTTTTATTTTATGACTTCAATAAATGTCATATAAATGTGTGGGGCTCAGTGAGACTTACACTGAATGTGTCTACAGATGATGGGAAAGAGGAACCCCCTACCACCCTGTTGTGGGTACAGTATTTCCTGGCACAGCACTTTGACTTCATTGGCCAGCCCGTCCTGGCTCTGGAGTATATTAATGCAGCCATCGACAGCACACCCACACTCATTGAGCTCTTCCTCATCAAGGCCAAGATCTACAAGGTTTAGTGGAAAGCTTTGCACACACAGATGCTATTTTATGTGCTTTTTGATCTTTCCTAACCTGCTTCCTCTGCACTGCAGCACGCAGGCAACATAAAGGAAGCTGCTCGGTGGATGGATGAGGCTCAGGCCCTGGACACTGCAGACCGCTTCATCAATTCCAAGTGTGCCAAGTACATGCTGAAGGCTGGCCTCATCAAGGAAGCAGAGGAGATGTGCTCCAAGTTCACACGAGTAAGAGAGATGGCTTGTGTTATTGTCCCTGAGTGGTGTCAGTGATCAAGAGAGAGAGTTTGATTGTGATGGGCAATGAAGGTGTAGACCTGAGCTGCTGCTGTTTTGTCTCCAAGTTTGAGAACATATTTTTGTTTGTTTGCAGCTTCTATCTATCTAGAGACCGAGATAGAGAGGTGTGTGTGTGTGTGTATATGTACAGTGCCTTGCGAAAGTATTCGGCCCCCTTGAACTTTTCAACCTTTTGCCACATTTCAGGCTTCAAACATAAAGATATAAAATTTTAATTTTTTGTGAAGAATCAACAACAAGTGGGACACAATCGTGAAGTGGAATGAAATTTATTGGATGTGTCAAACTTTTTTAACAAATAAAAAACTGAAAAGTGGGGCGTGCAATATTATTCGGCCCCCTTGCGTTAATACTTTGTAGCGCCACCTTTGCTGCAATTACAGCTGCAAGTCTCTTGGGGTATGTCTCT
>JAMQGT020001094.1:0-187138 GCA_024447675.2 Pterophyllum scalare | reverse complement strand
TATCTTATTGTACTTCGTTCAGTTACGTATTGCTTTATGATTTGTGATTAATAAAATTGAATTGATTTAACTCAGAAGCTAAAACAAGAAATAAACAGAGAAACTCAAACACAACAGGAAACTTTACAAGGAAAGTACAAAGCAAGACACAAAGGGAAAGCCAAAGAAAACACCTACAGTGGCCTGCAAGTCTTCATCCCCCTTGAACTTTTCCATATTTTGTCACATTACAACCACAAACATAAATATATTTCACTGGAGTTTAATGTGAAAGACCAACACACAGTGGGATACAATTGTGAAGTGGAAAGAAAATTATACAGGATTCAAACATTTTTTTACAAATAAAAACTGAGAAGTGTGGTGTGCAAAAGTTCTTTTCTCATGCCAGCTGCTTCACACTCAGTTTGCAGCCGAGTGTGAAGCAGCTGGCATGAGAATCAGCACCTCTGAGTCTGAGGCCGTGGTCCTCAGCCAGAAAAGGGTGGAGTGCCGTCTCCGACTCAGGGAAGAGTTCCTGCCCCAGGTGGAGCAGTTCAAGTATCTCGGGGTCTTGTTCACGAGTGACGGGAGATGGCAGCGGGAGATTGAAAGACGGACCGGAGCTGCTCCTGCAGTGATGTGGACTCTGCACCGGTCTGTCGTGGTGAAGAGGGAGCTGAGTGTAAAAGCGAAGCTCTCGATTTACCGGTCGATCTACGTTCCTACCCTCACCTATGGTCACGAGCTTTGGGTAGTGACTGTAAGAATAAGATGGCGAATACAAGCGGCAGAAGAGCAGAGGAGAGGGGCTCAGAGCAGAGCCGCTGCTCCTCCACATCAAGATGAGCCGGTCGAGGTGACTCGGGCATCTGATTAGGATGCCTCCTGGGCGTCTCTTGGGCGAGGTGTTCCGGGCATGTCCCAGCGGGAGGAGGCCCCAGGGTAGACCCAGGATACGCTGGAGAGATCATATCTCTCAGTTGGCCTCGGTGCGCCCTGGGGTCCCCGGGATGAGCTGGAGGAGGTGGCTAGGGAGAGGGAAGCCTGGGCTTCTCTGCTTAGGCTGCTGCCCCCAAGACAAGATAGAGGATGGATGGATGAAAAGAACTCAGATCCCTGGGTATCAGAACCCAGGACCTTAACACTTCATATATCTGTGCTTCTACATGCACAGCTTTAAAGGAGACACAATGGCGGTGGGTGTCATCAGCAACAACTTTTAAAATGCTCCATTTTATTCCTTTACTTTGTCTTTGAAGCAACAGGTAAAAACACAGTGTAATGACAAAATGTGTGACTCTTCATTTGAAATGTATCAAATGCCAGTTTCAAATATTTGCCTTGTTAACTTGTAAAATCTAACACACTCACATACAATGAAAAAGGCAACTTCAAAACGCCCCCTGTCCTCACAGTGTAAGGATCTACCCCTGTGGGCATGAAAAGGTTAAATTCAGTTCTGGTATTTTTTTAAACTCGTGATGTTTTCATTGTTTTTATGTGTTTTATTCTTTTTTATTGTTACTGTTTTGGCGTTAATGAAGAATGACGCTCTAAAGCTGAAACAAGCCAAAGTTTGTGAGTGAGATAAACACATCAGCACACCTGAGGAGAAGACGCCACGGCGGCTCAGTGGATGAGCGGGTGAGCATGTACGCAGCACGGCTGCGGTGCAGATGGCCTGCGCTCGTGTCAGACCCGTGGCCATTTCCTGTGTGTCGTTCCTGTCTCCCTGTGATGCACATGCTCTAATAAAGGCACAAAAGAACATTTCTATAAACCTACCTGTGCAGATAACAGTATGATAATCCAGAGCTCAATAAAGTTTTACAACTTCCAAATGTAACACAGAGGATAAAGATAATGAGTGATAAAGTACATAAGTAAATAAAGACTTCCTAATGATTGTTCTCTTATCAGGTTTTATCAACATAAATATTAATAAGAAATCAGCCTTTACAGGTGTCTCAGAACTGAGTACAATGACCTCACAGACCTGAGCACCTCAGTCACAACGTTTATTAATGAATAACTTCTTCTGCAGAGGTGTCCTGTATGCCTGTGTCCCCCCTCAGGGCCAAGTCATTAAATATTTCTGTTCGCTCACAGCCCAGTGATGCACTGTTACAGCTGGAGAGTAGCACATCCTTCATATTCAGGTCCACCTCCTCAGTAATTAAGATTAATTAAGAAAAATTAAGATGGGATTAAAACTCTCGGCTTTCATTTGAGGACACTGAAGCAAATCAGTAGAAAAAAATGAGGAAGTAAAGCTGCTGAGCTGAGGGCTCGTGTTCAGATGTCAATGAAATGCTGCCCTCTGCTGGCTGCAAGATCAAATGCATGACTCCGTCCATCTATTAATATTTGTTCACAGTGAGTCAAATATCTGAGTTATGTCTGGTTTGTACAGAAGGATGTGCAGGATTCTGCACACATGGATATTCTTTCTGGTGTATTGAGGTTTGTTAATTACCGACACTCAGATTTTGCAACTTTTGGGTTTTTTTTACATTTAAATATTTAATGTTCACATCCTTCATCCCTAAACACACTGCTGTGACAAATATTTGAGTCATGTAGGATTTAATTTAATTCAATTTCATTTATATAGCGCCAAATCACAACAGGCGCTTTGTATTGTGGGTAAAGACCCTACAATAATGCAGAGAAAACCCAACAGTCAAAACAACCCCCTATGCACAAGCATTTGGTGACAGTGGGAAGGAAAAACTCCCTTTTAGCAGGAAGAAACCTCCTGCAGAACCAGGCTCAGGGAGGGGCAGTCATCTGCTGTGACCAGTTGGGCTGAGTGGAGAGAGACAGGACAAAAGACATGCTGTGGAAGAGAGGCAGAGATTAATAATAATGATTAAATACAGAGTGAAGTATAAACAAGTAAATAAAGGTGAATGAGAAGAAACAGTGCATTATGGGACCCCCCAGCAGCCTAGGCCTATAGCAGCTTTAGACCCTCCTCTCTCTTTGAGGAGGGTGTAAAGGTACAGCTTTATCCTTTCCTGGTCGTGACACTTTGCAGATCATGAAGCTCGGGGCTCTTGTTGGTCAGCGCTGCTGCTCTGTGTCATCATGCAGACACAGCCCACTCACCGGGAACAGAATAAGATATTAAAATGAAGTTAATGAACATTATTTTGTCATTCTCAGAACTTAGATGCTTGTTTATCCTTCGTTCCAGAGAGCCAACCTTCCTAATAACTGTCCATGTGGCCCTCAAGAACTGCGGTGAGTGTTTGTCATCATTGGACAGCTTTCCCCTCCTAATAAACTCATTTAATAACTGCATGTTGTATTAACTCCAGTTCTCTTTGTTTAATAGTAAAAATAGTTTCATGATCTGAAACATGTAAGGGTGACACACATGCAAAGAAGTTTGCAGCTGGGTGCAGCCTGACCTCTCAGGTGAGTACAGGTGAGTACAGGTGAGTGCAGGTGGGGAAAAACTGTGTGTCTGCTGCTGTGTTTGAGCGACTGTTTTTCATGTAAATGCAGAAAAAACAGTTTCCCCTCCTTCAGCCTTCCAGGTGAGCTGTGGGTGTCTTCGTGAACAGGTGAGAGCAGACAGGTGAGCGGTGAGGCAGTGACCCTCCCCCTGCAGCATTTCCGCCTCCGTGCTGTTGATTTTAATTACCCCTCCCCCTCCTGCAGACTTCAGCCACACCTGAGCTCACGTGACAGGAAACTGAAACAGGAAGAAGATGAGTCATTTAAAGCCCCTCCAGAAAAATGTGTCCGTCTCCCATAAAGACTGTTAGGTGTGCTCTCATACCTGATCAGGAGAACTGCGATCACAGGCTTACCTGCTGCTGCTCAGTAATGTCTGCTCTCATTAAGTTTGTCCAAAAACACAATTGAATTAATCTGAAACCTGCTTTATTCATATTTTTATTGTCTGTAAAGTGGTCAGACTCACAGGTGAGTATAGTTTTACCTGAATCTGCTGTGCTGGAGCCTCTGACCCGCACATGCAGCATGAAGGCAGAGCCGTCTGTGTTCCTCTTTAAACTGATAAATATGACCGCTGCAGGTGAGGGCGGGTCAGAGGCTTCAGAAGCGTCACCTCCACCGTCTTTAAATGTGCACACATCTTACCACTAGAGGGCGCTGTGTTAGCGGTTTTCTGGTGTAGTCAGAGCCTGGGGTGGTGCACCGGTACTTTACTGCCGGTGATGCTTCTTCTACCTGTTTGTGACGCTGCAGTTTGTGATCTTTATTTAAAATCTCCGGATAACGCCCCCCCCCCTACTTCGACCCTGGATTATGTTAATCTGCAGGCTGTGAAACAAACACGAGTGTTTTTAAAAATGATGGACTCTGTGTTGTGATGTCACACAGCTGACTCAGGATCAGATGAGCAGTTCAACAGGAAGAAAACACAGTGAGTTTCAGCTGGAAATATACAACACAACTTTATTCATAACAGGTTTACGCACACCGGCCAATCAAAGACTGTATAAGACAGTGGCAGGTGCTATGGAGGATCGTTTGTTCTTCAGTTCTCGACACACAGACACAAGCTGTTTTCTTGGGGGCGCTATGACTTTTTCAGGGAGCGCTATAGCACCCCCTAGCGCCCCCCCCGGTACCGCCACTGGTATCAGACAACACAAACACAGGAACACGTAGAAGATATTCACTCAGTTATAGCTCACCTAACCATAAACCCTCAGCTTAACTTCTAATTACCAGCGATCAGGTACTGCACAGCCAATCAGCTTCAGGCTCAGGAGTCACCTGATCTTCACCTGCAACCCTCCAGTGAAGAACAACAGCTGGTCTCTGGTTCTGAGTCGATAACGAGGAGCCAAAAATCCCCCAGAGAAACTTTTCCTTCTGGAAGTGAACCAGGCTCCTCCCTAAAGGGATTAATAAAGTTTTATCTAATCTATATAATCTAATCTCAGAGATGGAGGACAGGTATGACATTAATAACAGCAGTAATAATTACTGATGTTCTCCTGCAGACTGAAGCTCCATGCTCCCTGAGGAACGAGGTGAGGAGACATTCTGTCTTCAGGAGGACGTTCCGGTTCTTGGTGCCGGTTCTTCAGTGGACCAAAAGTTTTGCCAAACTGACCTGGGAGCAGCTGAAGAACCACGCACCTCCATACGGCTGGAAGGGACTTCCTGCTAACGGTACTTCCGGGTTGAGATCTCTGAAGCTGCTTCAGCTCTAAGGCTTAGACTCACACTGAGGGTCTTTTTCTTCTTCTTTGTGCTCCTCTTCCTCTTCAGTCCTAAACTCCACCCTCTCCCTTCTTAAAAGCGCTGAGCTCTTTGATTGCCGCTCACCTGGCAGGTGCATTCGCTGTGCTATGGTGGGAAATGGGGGCATCCTCCAAGGGTCCCGGCAGGGGAGGAACATCGATAACCACGACTTTGTCTTCAGGTGAGACGCCCCAAACCAAAAACGTTACACGTTAGTTTATTTCTTTCTATGTAATGGAAATCACACTAAAATGTCCATAAATCAATAAATATATTCTACTGGGATCTGTCTGCTCAGGATGAACGGGGCGGTGATCGCAGGGTTCGAGGAAGACGTGGGGACGAAGACTTCCTTCTACGGTTTCACCACCAACACCCTGAAGCACGCTCTGATCTGGAACCGCGGCGACGGCGTCACCAAAGTCCCTCAGAGTCGGGTGGGACTCGATCCTGTGACCTCTGTGACTGCTGTAGACCCCAGCTGATCGCTGTGTGTGTGTGTGTGTGTGTGTGTGTATGTGTATGTGTATGTGCGTGCGTGTGTGTGTGTGTGTGTGTGTGTAGGAGACCAAATACATCTTCATCCCATCAGACCACAGAGATTACGTCATGCTAGCTGCTGCTATTCAGGGTGGGACGGTCAGCTCAGGCAGAGACAGAGGAGACAGGTGAGTTTACCTGTGGCAGGTTTACTGCTGCCTGAGTGACCCGAGGAAGGGCGAGACGTGTTTTTTTGTGTGAAATTATTCTGATCAGTCACGGTCTCCTTTTTCTCTGACACTCTGTGAAACCAGCAGCTTTAAATCCCTCCCCATTTCACACAGCTCTGCTCTGATTGGTTACCCCCTCCAAACAGCAGGTATAAACAACAGTGGGGCGGTGACAGCATCACACCAAGCAGGAGGACGGCTGAAACTAAGGTTTTCACATATTCAGTTTCACAGGTGGATTCATTCTGCAGCTTCAACCACAGAGAAGGTCGACATTCCCATTTCACAGGTTTCCTTCACCTGGAAACACCTGCCTGTTTTATCCATTCAGAGACTGCTGGAGGTCCTTTATTTAACCACATCTTAGTTACTGCTGCCATACTTGCAGAGGAAGGATCTGAAACAAATCTCTGTTTTCAGTTCATTCACCACATCCCTCAAATCAGCTTCTTCTTTCAGCTGCTCCCTGCAGGGGGCGCCACAGTGATCTGCCTCCATCTCACCCTATCCCAGCATCCTCCTCTGTCACACCAGCCTCCTTCACTGCATTCTCCTTCACTTCTCTTCCTGCCTGCAGCTCCATCTCCAGTATCTCCACCCTCCCTCCTCCACACGTGTCCAAACCACCTCAGGCTCTCTGACTCTGAGCTGTCCATCCTGCTCACTCCCAGAGAACATCTGAGCATCTTCAGCTCAGCCACCATCTCCAAACCATCTCAGCAGGTCTCACTACCATCCCGTGAACCTTCCCTTTAATTCTTACTGCTCTCCTCCTGTCATCTCCACCCGTCATCTCCGCCCGCTCCTCCCTGCCTGCACTCTCTGCTTCACCTCTCTTTGGATGGTTGTATTTATGTCCTCCACCTCCAAGCATCTGCACTGACTCCCTCTGAAGGCATCTGAATGAGTCTGTGTGCTGATTACTGAGTTTCCCTCTGAAGCACAGAGATGATCAGGTTAGGTTTTAAAAAAAATTAGTTTGTGTGAAACTACAACAGTGACTCTTTTTTTTTGGAGGGTGGGGGGTCGCCATGGTGATGCAGTTGGAGACACTTGGCGACACACGAGCTGCAGAGATGGAAACGTGTTAGGATTCACATTCGATTGTTCTGTGACTCCTTCCACGTTTTGCCGTGACCCTGGGCTGGAGGGCATCTCTGTGACATCACACAGAGCCGGGGCTGTTTAGGGCAGTCTGCGTCCGGCTTTAAGGACCTCATTACTGAAAGCTTTGGTTTGTTTGATCTGAACGTGCACCACAGGATCAGGAGATGTTTGACAGGAAGGAGAAGGAGACCAGGTGACCTCAGTGCTTCCTCCTCAGGCTGCTGGGTGTAGTGCCCTTGCTGGGCTGCAGGTGGCAGCAGAGTGAAGCTGTTTCCTCTTTCCTGATCCTGGGTGTCTGACAGGTATTGTTGTGTTGTTGCTGATCCAGATGTTGCATTTCCTGCAGACCCTGGAAGTATTTTGGTCGCCAAGCAGCAAAAGTTCAAACTCCTCCACCTGACCTTTATTTCCTATGTGACACACAAGTAAAGCACCACCTTTGATTAATCATTGATTGATTGATCGATCGGCTAACAGCAGTCAGCAGGATACTCGGGTTAAAAAGACGTCTCTGCTCGTCTCTCAGGTTCCTGTCATCGCCTCTGCTGGTTAATGTCAGGACTCATAAGCTGTACAGGCCAAGCACAGGCGCATTGATGCTGATGACCGCCTTACACACCTGTGACCAGGTAACACACACACACACACACACACACACACTGGGAGGGAGGGAAGCTGCTGCAGAACTTTCCTCCTTCAGTATTTCAGCAAATCTGACAATCGTTGCCTCCACATTCCCGGGAACACTGCAGAGAAGCTGCTAACAGGGAATTCTGCTTCTTTTAAAGGTGAAAAGTTCTGATGGTCTTCCTGTTTGTCCTGCAGGTTTCCGCTTTCGGTCTTCTGACCAGGAACTACGCCTCGTTCTCCGATCATTACTACGACTCCATGTGGCAGCCTCTGAAGTTCTACAACAACCACCACCTGCAGATGGAGGGCCGGCTGTGGGAGGAGCTGCACCGCCAGAGCATCATTGTGTTGTATCAGAGGAGCTGACGGAGGAGAAGAGGCTCTGGTTTAGGTTTAGAGGTTTGATCACATGATGAGCATATCCGCCTGTCAGTCAAAGAGGCCACACCCCCTAATAATGCAAACTTTATTTAAACAGCTGTTATGAAGGGGGAAATTATCCAGAGAGACCAAAGCAGTTTCAGTATCAAGCTGTAAACATGTCTATTTCTGCTGGAAAGGATTAATATGGGAGTCTATGGGGGCTGACTCACTGTGGCGCCTCTGCTGGACAGCAGAGGAACTGCAGCTTCTGGGAGGCTGACACTTTGTTTTAAGTCTCAGGTATAAATGTCACAGCTTTGTTTCTATGGTTATTGAACTTTAATGAAAAACCTCAGGTGAGGGAAAGCTGATGCCCGCTCACTGAGCCAAAGCAAAGAGAGATCACTCTGAGCACGACTGCAGATGTTTCTGAGTGCAGCTGCAAACAGCTGGACAGCTGAATGCTGTACCAGAGCGATGAAGAGCAGAGACCTGATCAATCAGAAAACATTGTGTGCTCCTTCACTGGAGCGTCTCTGCAGAAGGAGGAGGTTAAACTGTGGGAGGGTCACACATATTTCATCATTACATCCAAAGAGGCAGAAACAGGAAAAGGAAGAGTGAGGTTTTTAAAATAAAAGCAGGACTGTCAAACCAGCTTTTATAAAAACATCTATCAGGGTGTGTGTGTGTGTGTGTGTGTGTGTGTGTGTGTGTGTGTGTGTGTGTGTGTGTGTTGAACATGGGTCACACACATCTGCAGCCTGCTGTCACAAAATCTGATCAGTCTAATACTAGAGCTGCAATCAGGAATATTAGAAGATTTAATTAATCTCCAGGACATTCTGTCATCAACTAATCTTTTATAGGTAAACATAGAAGATTAAATAAATAATCCTTCCTGAGTTTGAAGTATTCACACTGATATGACATATGATCCAAACAGGAAGTGAATATTTGAACACTTTATCGTTTATCCACTTCTTAATTTGTTAAACCTGAACACCAGTAAAAGCTTCCATCCAGACTTTAGTTGATGAACGTATCACTGAGTAGCTGAAACATTTTTTTGAAACATTACATAAATAAAGTGGAATCGCTCTGAGAAATAAGATAAAATACTGACAAAAAAATCTGACACATTTTAGTTATTTTATTGCCCCTCTGGTTGTGAATAATAAATAAATAAATATGACATCCAAGAATAAAACATGTGTTATTGTGGAGCTTTGATTAAACAGAAACATTGTGGCTGATAAATATAAATTCAATTATGGGACAACGAGGAGCTTAAATCTGTAAATTAATAAATAAATTTACTAGGATAAGATGTCAGTAAACTTCACTAATAATTAATTAAAATATTAATAAGTTTACCGCTGATCGCGCGTTTCCCGTTTTATTTTGAAAGTCTCATGCGGAGGTTTTGTGCTACGTTCAAGGAAACTTGACACAATCGGGAGATTCTGGAGAATCCAGCGGAGAGAATGTGGCATTCAGGGAGAGGAGGGAAAAGCCAGAGGAGCGGTCGTAGGCGGAGGGTCGTGGAAAGTGCTAGTTGAAACACACGCGAAAGTGTCGTGTTTTTCCTGCGTGGGGGTGAAACTTTGATCTGGCGCTGGTGGGAGTTTATAAAAACGTTTGGAAACGGGACTTTTCTGGAGTATTTCTGCACGGAATAAAGGTTTCCTGGGATTTTCCTACAAACTGCCTCCGAGGTCCGTTAAACTTGAGGGATTAAAAGTTTCCGGCTGCTTGCTGAACAAACGGTGAGTCTGTAATCGAGTTACTGTGGAGTTACTTTTCCCTCTGGGGGGCTACACGCAGGAAAAACAGCCCGTTAAAGTAACTTGGGTGCAAAGGTCGTCTGCGGTGGACGTGACGGTGTGTTTACACGCAGTTCGCCGCCACACGCCGAGTCCCGTTCACGTCATTTACATTTATAGGAGTTTATCCGAAACTTGTTACTCTGCTGGATTAATATTATATTAAAGGTAAGTTTTTCATGTGCAGAAACAAGTGTTCAGTTCGGCTCGAGTTTCCTTCACCGAGAGGCTCCATAATTTACTAAAACCAGGAATAATTTGTTAATCCGAGTCTGTTAAAACGTTACAGCAGGCAGTGAAGTCTGTGCTAAACTGCGCTTTAAATGAAAGCAGGGGAACTAAATCTTATGATGGAGGATGTTCGCGTTTTTAGACGGAGTGGTCTGAAAGCAGAGGGCATACATGTAATGTAACCCACTGCAGACTAATAAATGTCAAGTGATTCGTGTTCGCGGGTAATAAAATGATTTATTTAGGAGCTCGGAGTCCCCGCAGTGTCACAGCGAAATTTATGTGCATTGTTCCTCTTGTCATGAGTGCAGCGCGATTCCCACAGGCCCGAGGGAGGAGGGAGAAAGGGAGGACGTGATGGGTGTAAATGGGAATGACAGCGCTGCTTGGGCCCCGCTCCTCCGTGGCAGCCCGGTTATGTAATGAGGAGCGCAGTTTGTGTCTGACTGGCTGCAAACGCTCCTCGGAGCTCAGTGCTGGTGTTCCAGGCAGAGGACTGTCAGCTTCCTCCTCCTGTGGCTCTCTGAGCCGAGAGGCCACTGGGCTGGAAGAGTTTAAGTGGAGCTGTCCTGCAATGAAGTCATGGCCAAAGTGAGCACTTAATCCACCGGAGGGCCCGGAGGCGAGCGGCCCAGACAGCGCACACTCGGTCAGGTGACTTCACTGGAGGAAAACAAGCGCAGTTTGGTGGTTACAGCGGGTCTCTGCGGGTTTGCTGAGCTGTAATCACACCGAGCTCTCACGGGGCAGCAGGTTAAACTCTCCCTCACTCTGACATCACAGCTCACCTGGACAGGTGTAACAGAGAGGCCACGGTGACGTCTGCATGCTGGGGAGAGAAAAGGGAGTTCAGGAAGCGAGTGCGAACGAAGCGAGTAGAGGCCAGGATTGTAAAGGGGCTACGGTCTTTGATTGGTTTGGAGTGTAAGTAGAAAGACGTCTCATCTGACTGGTCCAGAACATCATACTTGTCATCGTCCAGGATGTACATGTCTAAGAGAAATTATATGAATTAAGAAAACAATAGAGGCAAAAAGGTCTAACCTCTACCACCATTTGACTGGGTATATCAATAATTAATAATTATTATACAGATCATAACAAAATAAATACAAGTTTTTCCAACTGTGTAGAAATGATGGGGGATAAAGACAACATGCTACTTACTTGGTTGAGACTCACTCTCGCTGTTGTGGCGGGAGCTGGTGGACTCCGAGTTTAAACTAAGTGTACTTGGTACTGAAGAAAGCTCAGAGGTCAGCTGTGTGTCGATCTCGTCTGGAGTGACGGGCCACAGCGTCCTGCGACTGTGTCTGACTGCATCCCAACCAAACTGTTTTAGCACCTCACAACCTTGCTTGGTCTTGGCTATTACACCCAGTACATAAACACATGTCCTGTGAACAGCAGATGATAGTCAAAATACAACCTATTGTGCATGAAATAAAGGAAACACTTCCTACTCATTTGTTTTGCATGTAAAGCATGTTTATGTTGACTTGAACATGCTTCAAGTCAGCATGTTCAGTAGTTATGCCATTTAAACGTAGCTGAATAAAAGACAAAGAAAGAAGTGCTCACCCTCGTACTGAGAGCACCTCACAGTGCTGAGCCAGTGCAAGGATATCAGGAATGACATTCTCCTCCTGCAGGAGATTCAGACCCCAGTTTGAAGAGCCAATGTTGCCCTGAAAGGAAAAACAACATCCACCATCAAGACAATGACTTGGTGACTATTATTATTATCATTAAAGCTTAACTTATGTGACACTGACTAGTGCCCAGAGAGCAGCTTTGAGCTGTTTAATGCCCTCCCAGGTGTCCAGCATCGGGGAGCGAACTGTGTAGCTAAGGTCAGGAACTACACTCTGGAGACAGATGAGGGGGGAGAAACAAATTAAATGAAAAATTTGACTCACTTTAGTGCTACAGAACAGCTGTATAATAAGTTTAGTAGTTTTTAAAAAAAAAAAAAAAAAACACAGAAAGAACCATACCTGAGCCTCTAATAGATGACAGCCTGTCTTGTCATGAACCAGCTGACCATACAAGTGTACCGGCAGATAGACATTTGGTCTTTGTAACCTGGAGAAACAGTTAAAGAAATTAGAAGAAATTAGGCACAATTAAAATGCTTTCACTGCTGCAGCCCGTCAGGTAGCGCCAAATTACACCTTCTCACCTTTGGTTGCTGCGTCTGACATAGTTGTCTCCATCGACAGGTTTGCGGTAAGTTGTTAGTGCTTCGTTGAGCTGCTCCTCTATCAGGTCCACATATTTAAGGTTGTACTCCTGCAATATAAAAAAAAGTCTACTTAATATTCATTTGTATGTGTCCTTGTTATAGCCAAATGAATTCAGAATATTTGAATGATTTAATTAAGCTGCCTGCTGATATTTGGATAATACCTTTTGCCATTTATCCAGCTGTTTGCTGACATAGCCCCTCTCATTGAGGTAGGAGAAACCTTTAGGAATGGACAGGAACCTAAGCAGCAAAAGAAAAAAAAAAGAAAGAAAAAAGAGGTAGAATGTATTCAAGAAGGACTACTATAAAGTGACGTGTGGCATTTTGTAAAACACTTCTGGTAAGCAGTCCTGTGGAAGTAAACACCCACCTGAGGAGCAGCAAGAGGCCTTTGTCTCCCAGGTGGGACACAGCTGGTTTCAGCTGGATTAGAGCGTGAAGGTTGGCCTATAAAGCAGCAGAATGGGCAATGCAACTGTCAGATAACACCACTGAGTTAATGCTACTGGCTTTCGCTACTTTATTATTTCATTGCTGTGCTGACAACAATCTAAGCGGCGTCATCACTCACCTTGTCTTCACATGCCTCATCCAGTATGTCCAGGGCCTCCATGGACACAGCCTTGCTGTGGTCGTGGAGCTGTGTGACCAGCAGCTCCATGCCCCAACTACTGAAGAACTCCACGCCTGCACGCAGCAGCACACGGAGGTGCTTGGTGGCATACAGCCTGCATGTCTGCTCAGCATGACAAGAAGCATTGCGTGTTAAAGCGTGGTGCAAGCATTTAATTGAATTGAAGAACTACCATTTTTCAGCAGGTGTGGTGGGTGGAGGAAAATGAGGTGATGAGGTGTGTTTAAAAAAACAAACAAAAAAAGTGCAAGTTTGGAGATAGATGATTCAGTTTATTTTGCACCTACAAATGCGGCAGTGTGATAAGAGGTAACTGACCACTGTGCATGAAAAAACAACTTCCCCATTACTAGTCAATATGCATTCTGTGTGTCTAGCTATCTTGCTCTTATCACAGCTTTCTTACGTCAGTAGCAGCAGTGAGGATCTTGGAGAGGATCACTCTGGCCAGACCATCTCTACTGTAGTCCAGTGTGGATACAGCAAGTTTCAGCACAGCATCCTGGTTCTTTACAGAGCACAGATTCAGCAGGCTGCAAATACCAAAAAAAAACAAAACAAAAGTGCAAATGTCACCTTGCAGTATGTTTTATCAAACAGCTCTGACACCGTTTCACTCTGCGGGCCTGGAAAAGCTCAGAATATCTTCCAGGCTTTTCTCCTCACTTACCACTGAAACAGGCCACATTTCTCTAGTAGTTTGACTCCCTGTGGGTGTGCAGAGAGTGTCCCCAAGAAGAGGAAGTAGTGTTGGCTGAGTGTAGTGAGCAGGCCATTACTCTGTAGACAGCGCTCGGGTTTCATTCCCGAGGATGAGGAGAGCCATGACACCATGTCCTTCACCAGGTCCTCCAGGTAACCCTGGCCGTCCTGGTGATAGTGGAAAGAGAGTAAGAGTCAATAACAAAGGCAGGTTCATAAATGACAGAAAATAAAATGGGAATATGTGCATCGATGCAAACTTCTCTAACCTCATCGGAGTCCATGAGGAACTCAACAAACTGACAGCCAACCACAGTGAGTTGTCTGGCCTTTAAGTGATCCAGCCCGAGTCCTGCGTACAATTTACTACTGGGCTTATAAAAGTACAGCAGCCTCCGAACAAACCTGCATCACACAGAAATAAATGGAAATTTAACACAGGAGGTGAGAAAAGTACACCAAACTGCATCAGTTTGGTGTGATGGGCTGTGGTTTAAAATTTTAAAAAAAAAAGCCCTACTTGTGCATCTGTTCATCTTTGTTGTTCCTGAGGTTTACATTTGGCCACTGAGGAGACAAAAAACAACATGTTTTTACACACGAAAAACCAAACACTAAGTCTGTGGTGCTACATGAGAACAGCCTGACCTTAAGGATGGTGGCAATAAGCAACCAGTTCCACTCCAAATTCTGCTTGTGGTTGAGAATCTGACTGTCTTTCAGGTTCATCATCAGTGCTTCCTCTGTGTCCTGAGCACAAAGGCAGAAAAAAGCAGCTCTAAATATGAAAGTAAAACCATTTTATTTAAACATTTAAATATTTAGCTTTATATTGTGCAAATCAGCCTCCCTCTTTTCAAACCTAAACCAAACACACCACATATTGCTGCAATAAACACACAGAAGATGAAGCTAAGACCAACTGTAAGATGGTAAACAAGCATATCTCTAAAAGGAAAAAAAAAACATTCCCTTAAACTACTGCAAACGATGTTGGTATTTACCTTAATGACATAGATGTCCTTGTGGACACGTGAGTCTCTGCGGTTATGTGACGACACAGACTTGCGAATGATGTGGTCCAGGTAAAGACTGTGTGGTTTCAAACCTTTCTTCTTCTTCTCATGGAAACGTTTCAGATTGTTGACGGCTGCGCTTGCTCGCCTGGAGCACACAGCAATACAGATGGAGTATGGTTTAAAAGTGGTTTAAAAAAATATTTGAACACATATTCAAGTAAGGCCTGGAGACCAGTCAGCAACCCCCTGGTAAGGGAAAAATGCGTATTCTCTGACCGGTTGGCAAGTGGTTGCTGGAGGTTACTGGCTGTTGCTCTGTGAAATCGGTTGCAAAGAGGGTGCTGCATAAAAATAAAAACGGTTTTGTGTGTGTGGGGCAGTTTGTACTCACAGTCGTTTCTCTTGAGAGATGTCAAAGGAGGCTGCCATGTTGATGAGGGTGGGAAGGCAGTGCAAGTGGTGACTATGGGAATGAGGAAGGATGGTATTTGCCTACACAGGAGAGAAATAAAACCATGAATAGAGCATGAATAGATCATTAAAGTCACAGGAACAGATTTGTTTTTAGAACTATGAATTTAATCTTTTTTTTTTTTAAATATATGCATTACCATGTGTAAAAGTTCTCCCAAGAGGATAGTGGCCCTGACAGCAAGCTGGTCATCACTACTGGTCACAACTTCAACAAGGCCCTACAGTATCAAAAATAAGGGAGAAGGATATCAGCATAAACACTTCAAAGCTGTTACAATATAATACCGTGAAAGTCACCCACTGCTGGTCTTAGTAATTTAAAGCATTTTCCATTTACTGTATGACCTCACCTCTAAAAGCCCACTGGAAATGAAGGCAGAAAGAACAAATGCCAGGTAGTTGTCCATCAGGTCAGGCCTAATGAAGCAAGCAGATGCAAATTGTTTTTATGATTGGTTTACACACTGAACAGACGGCAGTTCTGTCATTATATTTTATTTCTATTCTCTGCTTTCATGTCTCACCTGAGATCGGGCCCGATGGGGTAGGATGACTTTGGCCTCGGCAGCAACAAACCCATCAGACAGTCTCCAGGTGTCCTGGAACCTGGCGGGGTCTGAAGAAGTGCAGAGCAAACACCAGTGTATTAGTGTGTGTAAAGTATGGACCTGCTTGGAGTCCAGAAGAAACAAACAACTTAATCGCATATTTAGCTGAAAGTAGTACCCAGACAACATATTAAAAGCTAAGATTTTTTTTAAATCTTTTTGAAAGAAAAATTTTTAGAGTTTCTGGATCTTGTTTGAATTTCTATCTGTGGATCCAACGATGAACTGTGTCCACTGATGATGATTTTCAAAAGTGTTCCTAACCCCTCGAAGTGACAAAATATCTGTTTTTGATGCAGTGTTGCCTGAGGCCCTGAAGATGACTGCCATTTAGTGTTGGTTTTTGGCATCATCCTGTTTGCACAAAGATTTCTTCAGATTCTCAGAATGTTTAATGAGATTTTGTGCTGTACATAATTGAGACTTGTGGTTTTCTGTTTTTCTTTTTCCAAATTATACACCGATAAGGGTTATTCCTGAATTGTTCAACAATTTATCCACAGAGTGCTTTTCATCTTTACTTCTGAAAAACTCAAACTTTCTGGGAATCTCTTTTTACACACAGTTGTGTTACTTATTAACCTAACAAGCTGTGAGATGTTCTGCCAGTTTGTTCTTTTACATTGAACAGCCTTTCTATTCTTTTGCTGCACGTACAGCAAGCATATATTTTTCAACAGTTTCAAAGTTTCAGTGTTTGTTCTTTATATGGGTTTAAATGATTTGACAATAACTCCATATTTTTGGACTTACCGACACTAAGAAGAGCTTCAGTGAAGTCTTGAGTTACAATGGGCACAGGAAGCCTGAATATCTCGTATAACACCTCCAACAAGCATTTCTGCAGAGCACATTTTATAAAATTGGTTAAAATTAATAACACTGGATATGGCAAAAGCTGTATTATTGAGCAGTGGAAAGAGCACTTATAATGTTAATGCTGTGTAAAACAGTGGTTTAGAGGATTGAGGGAATCCATTTTATGCTTGATACGTTGGTTTGATAAGATGACATGACAAATATACTTTGTGCTTTGGTTCTAACTCCAAACACTAAACAGGAAATGTTGGTTTATAATTAATTTCTAATGTAACTCCATCTAATTGCAGTACAATACAAACACTGGACAAAATCTTAATAGGCAAGCGATCAAATCAGTGTTTTTCAGTATTCGACCTTCCTTAGCCCCCAAACATTTTTATACTCACCCTAACTTCCATATTTGGTATGCAAAGTAAACCAATTAAAGACTGGATTCCAGAATTTCCAGCCTTGCATAGGTTGATAATTCCTGAGCAAAAAAAAAAGAAAAAAAAAGGAGATATTTAACACTAGATACTCTTAACAAATATTTACACAAAGAATAATTACATTAATATTAAAGCCCTTACCAGACCAAGAGCGGAAGGCAGCCACTATAGCCATTCTGCTGGACAAAAAACGGGCCTCTCTGTCTTCCCTGTGAACACAAAAACACACATTAAAAACATCATGTTCAGTATACACGGCATCGTTATGATCTCTGTGGGGGGAGGGGGGGTAAGAAAAAAAACAAACATTATAAAGCTTTCTGCAAAGGATCCGACTACACAACACAAGCAAAACATAAAAGATCTTTTATAAAACTCTGACTTCACATCCTTTGGCAAGCCGCTGTGGAGTCAAGTCGCCCTGACAACAAAGGTCGCCTAACAAAAACACTACACAAACCCTCCTCTCTCGCTCGCTCACTCGGTTTTACCAATATTGGAACACAGCAAACAGTCAACAGAGGGAAATGCCAGACACTCAATCTTTTTGTTTCTATTGTAACACAGGCTCTTCATACCACCACACGCACTCACTTGAGTTGCCCTTCAGCCGTGTCTGCGTTGTGACGATAGTGAAAATCAGTGAAAGGCGCGAGGATTTGCTGGAAAACAAAGCACAAAAACAGAAGATTGACGCATTCAAAACAGAACAGTGAAGAGAGCTTTACATTACATCTTTATTTATTATTCTCAGGAAACATCTTGTAGTAATAATTAACCTGCTACACATCTTATATAACATCTGTGTGACTGCAGTGATGAGTCTCAAGTGTTTACAGACAATGAGGCTTTAGAGAAATGCTGTAACTGATTACTGTAAGCTCCATGGGAAAGAGACGGGCACCTACAGCTCTGTTAATCCTGACTGGAATGGCTCCCAGCACACCGGCTCATTTATAAACAGAAGCTTCTTCTCAATTCATAAACTATCTGTGTGTGTGTGTGTGTGTGTGTGTACCTCCAACTCAACATCAACACGCACATACTGGCGGGTGCGTGGGTGGTTGAGTAAATGGAGTATGGTGGTGATAAGTGCTTCGTTGATGCGACTTAACTGACAGTCAATCACACTCTTAAGGATGGTGCTGAGGCCTCCCCGTTTGGCCACCACCTCTGGGTTTTTCAGGGCTGCACAAGCAACAATAATGATGTCAAACAATAATAGTGCTACATGTTAGAAAGTTTTTCTTTTAACCCCAAGAGCTCCACGTAAAGCAAATGCACATGCCTACATCTTAAAAGGCCACGGACTTACCTAGCTCGCATACGATGGCAATGGCAGCGCGGACCATGCGGTCTCGCTCCTGCAGGCCATCAGTCCCCACCGCAATTAAAGAGTTTGCAATAGATGTGGGGAAAAGCATGGCGTTGACAGTGATGATCTACAGAGGGACGGAGAGAACAGAAACATGAGTCATCAAAAACAAGTCACGACAAAGAGAGGCAAAAAATAACTTCAGTGCTTTTTTTTTTTTAAGGCCACTTTTTGTAGGTTTCCAGAAAAAGAAAATCAACTTTTGAAATGCAAAAACAGGATCTGACTATTCTGAAGGTCACATATTTAGTTCTGGTAAAACTGGTAGTTCCTTCAAGAAATTGAAGCTGAAACTGCAGCACTGACTGTGTGCTGTGTGAAGATTTACAGTAAACTACACTATAAATAACCTCGCCTGCAGACTCATGCAAACCATCCCCACTGACACTCCAGCTAACCCCGGGAGCTTTCTGGCGGCATCTTGCTGGCAGAAGACTGAGCAGTGAGGGCAAATTCCTCGAGTGACACAAGAGTGACTCCACAACTGGAAAGAAGGAACAGAGATCAACAAAACATATATTTTCTTACCTTTCGGACAAGTCGTAGAGCCTGAGTCCTCTCCCCCTCATTACTCTGCTGGATGTCAATGCATCTGAAACAACCCACGGGCATAATTACTCATGTGCCATAGCTAGGCAAAAAAACAAACAAAAAACAATGCTTTAGCAGGAGAAGACTGGCTGAACCATGGTACTACAAACTAACAAGCAGCTTTTCTAAGAAACTGACTCTTGTGCAAAAAAATAAATAAAAGAAAAAAGGGGGGAATACACTTTAGCCCATAACGTGAAGCCAACCCAACAGCCTTTCCATCTGACTGGGTTGGTCAAAGCAGAAGCTCACCTGGCTATCAAGTAATCCACCTGTAGTCTGAGGACCTTCTGCAGTACGCTGGTATCTCTAATGAGGTAGCGAAGCGCCCGCAACCCCGCAGCACGCACTTCTTTAGCTTCATTAAGGAGAGCTAGTCGCAGACTAGAGATTGAAAATAAACAATAAGATGAGTGAAACTACAGCGTGGACAACCTGACACCAGATTTGACCGTTTCCTGAATTACTTAATGGACTTGACAATTTTTTTTAATTTTTTTTTGCTGGTTCTCAATTACAAATTCAAAATATCAGTGTTCCAAATGCAGAAGAGCTTAACAGCTACAATAAACAGAGCACATTAAAAAAGGACATACTTTATCTACACTACTATTTGTTGCTGAGAGCACTTACCAAATGATGATTTCTTCATATGTAAACCCAAAGTTTTCCTCACGGTGGCCAATGCTGCACAGCAGCTATAAGACAGAAACAGAAAAACTATTTGAATATGGCTATGGCTACATTAGCATGGCTTTAGTCAAGGGTAGGAATAATAATAACATGCTGACTTAACTGTGAATGGATAACTGTGAATGGACATATGCTTTCACCTGTTTTAGAAGAAGGCTCTAAGAAGAAAAGCCACAGAGGCAACACATTCACGGATGGAGTGACTGCTTGCCACCATTTGCTGCTTATGCACATGCTTGTATAATAATATGTGAAAATACAAGGCGATAAGAGAATCTCCAATAGCTGAAGTAATTCTGTTGTATTGTTCTCTCATAGCCTAGATATGTGTTCCTATTTTCTCTACCCTATCAGGCCTGGCAGTCAGCATGACCCTGTTTCCAACATGAACAGCTACCTTTAGCAATTCCCTCACAGCAGGTAAGGCTGTGCAATATGAAAAAACAGTCATATCTCATTACACTTATAAATGAAGTGTTATACACACTACTTGATGACTCATTTTAGTTAGTTATTTTTTAATATACATTTATCCATCTGAGAGACATCCTTGTTTCCAAAGCTCAGTGGCTGCTAACCAATGTCCTCAACAGCATTCAGCTTCTTCTCCAGGGAGCTTCTTGTCCTAGGGTCAAACGCAGCCAACAACGGCAGTCCTTCTCCTGCTCTGGATACCAAACTAACCAGAACCTACAGCAGATGAACTACTGGTGCATGTGTCATTAGGCCGAGCACACCAAGCAGAAAAGAGCTGTTGGATCTACTGCTCCAAGCTGCAGTCCCAGCAGAGCTGGAGTTCATCTCAAGGACAAGAGACTCACTGGCGAGGCAGTCTTTTAGGTTGCTGTTTTTATTCCAAACTAACCTATCTGCAGATGATGCACCCCATCAACTGCCACAAATACAATCTAAATCTGTGGGAAACACTGAGACGATAATAAAGTTGTAATATTTGTACTTTGTAAATCATAGTTATGCATTTCAATAAAAATGTTTATATATAAATAAAAATAAATATAACAACAAACAGTAAAGAAGAAAGATTGTACACTTCCCCCTTTCACTGTAGAAAAATGGCCTTGTGGATTCTTCATGTGGGAATTGAGTGACTCTGTTGCCAGAGCACAAAGCCACAGCCAGTGAGACGTATAAGCCAGAAGGTGTATTCAAACTACTGAAAACAGCCATAAAGTGTCTAAATAGCCTTATTTTAGTATGTGACGGTTATCCAAATGTTTGTGTGTGCATTCCCCTAATAACGCAGAGTTGCACACAATAATTAGTAAGACAGTGAACTGCACAGTCAATATTCAGCATATCTGATTTTTCAAATTTGGTTTTATATGTTTAATAAGACAGCACTGAATATAATGCCTTGGTGGAATATTCCACCAAGATATCCAAGGTAATAGGCCCTGCATCACTAAAAGGAAGATCCACACAGACAGTGTGTGTCACCTGGCAGGACAAGTGACAACACCACAGTTTACAACGCAACACAGCAATGAGCTCCGTGAGCAAAACTGCGCTGCCATTTTGGAGCTGCTACCTTTCTTAGAGGTACTAAAAGGCTCCTTCACACAACCAGTCAATGCTACTGGCTAGCTGTCTATTTTGCCATGCATTTCCTGATGCCAATGCGAGTAGTACTTTTTGTTTGAACTGTTCCTCAAAGCTGAGCATAAATCTCTTACAGCACATTGCAGAGCAGGGTGGGATGGGTGATGAGACGTAGGAAGGAGTTTGAGGTTGTTTTAAACAGCTGTGACGTCAGAGCCCAAACAGGCAAGACAAGGGGACAGAAGCTGGAGACAGGGTGCACGTGATGCTCTCGGGGGGGGGGGGATTAGGTCACCCTCACTGTCCTGAAACCCTTATAAGGAATCAGAGTCATGGTGCTCTAATGGGATGTACACACACACACACACACACACACAGACACAAGTCATGGCTACAACCCTCCAGTCAGTTGTAAATAAGAGAGTTAGGTGTACAGATTACAGACACACAAACCCTCTCACTCAACCTCGAGCCTGCTCCAGTGCCAGCTGCACAGTTGCAGGAGGCCTAACACTCACTTGCTGCACAGCCACCAACAAGTGTTTACAATATGCCTGTGACCCACAGTCAGAAGTGGTTTGAGGCAGTGGGGTGAAAGAGGAAATTGAAATATGTCTAAGGTCAGGATTGTACTCTCTGTAAACACACGAACGGATAGCTGCGAACACCGTGGACAAGTTGTTGTTCTGATAATACTGCTTTCGAGTGAGTGCCACAGTTTCCCTCCTTGAACTATTGCTCGTGACTGTCTTTATATGCATTTAAAGACAAACTGTACAGATGGCGCATAGACATAGTGTTGTCAAAACAAAGTGAAGAGTACCCAAATACCTGCACCTCTCTTAATACCCACAGATGCCACTCTGACCCCAGTGTAGAGAAAATGAAACTCTTGGAAAAGCACCAGCAGTGGTAAATAAGATCATTGTGCAAATGGCTTTGACTGTTTTTTTTTTTTTTTGTTTTTTAAATGAAGTGATGGGCAGCAAAACCAATGTGCTCAAAGCGCAAGAAACTGCTAGTTTTCCATCTCATGCTCATCTTGCAATCATTAACTCATTTTCTACACCCTGTTATTCCTGTTCAAAATAACAGGAAGGCGACTACTCCAGTATGTTTTGGGTTGACGGCAGAAAAACACCCTGGAGAGGTCACCAGTCCACAACAGGGCTGACGAGGGATGACAGCAAACACCAAAAGCACAGCTCACGTAAAATCTAGTCAACCTTTTTATGTTTAGGATGTTTTGTAAAGGTTTTCTATCTGCTGTGAAATGGCAAATTAGCAGAAAACAACCTAAATTTCTTACTCTTCTTATTCATGTCCACGTCACAAACATTTTCTGCTGTTATGTGGAACAGACCAGTTACACAGATTTATATTTCTGGCCTTATATCTGCTACAATCCACAATAACATATTTGTGCTTTAAGCTTTGCTGAATGGAACCCCCCCCCCCAAAAAAAATCCTCATTACTGCCTTCAACATTAAAAACCAAAAGAAAAAATTGAATAAAGTCACAAAAAGCTGAAATATTTTGCAGCTGAGCAAGTTTCACGTCCATACAAACAATAAACTAGACACTATTAATCTCAGATTTCAAAGTCAGAGTGCTGCTCCTGATGCACATTAGACTGGAGTGCTTTCCCATCCCTAGAGCTCCTGTTATATTCACTGTCAGCATCACAATGACAGGCACAGCTAGGCCTGCTGGCATCAACACCCAAGAGGAAAAGATCGAGGAGAGGTCAGCGGTGACACTACAGAGGAGGAGCAGCTAATCAATCTTTAGAGATATCTGAACTGAGTGGACCCTCTCAAAAAGCTGCATGTTTCACTGCATTTCCGCAATGGCAAAATTATCAGAGCTTGACAGCGTTACCTTTATGAAGTTGTTCAGGTGGCCCAGTTTTCGCATGTTACTGACTCCGTGCGGTTTGGCCACATTTTGAAGGATTTCACGGAAGTTTTCTGATGGTTCTGAAGGAGAATGAAAAGGAAATACAATGTAACCAAGGGAGTCATTAAACCATATTGCCATAATATCAGTCAATGAACTGTAATAGATATGCTGCAGGAAGGAAGTTGGTTTAGCTGGAACTAATGTAGAGTGTATAATCAAAACAAATACTAGACAGTAAAAAGCAAGACCTGAGCAGGAAGTGTGTTTGTTTTCAGTTCCTGTCAACTATCCTTCGCTAAATGTTTTTGACAAACGGGAACTGTATTTTAAACAGAGGACTGTTTGAGTGTGGTCAATGCCTTAACATCTACTTCGAGAGGAAGCAACTTCCAGATATGGATTGCCCTGTAAGAAAAATGTAAACGTCACACAAACTATGAACACATAAGAGCTGCAAAGATCACGTTCTCCTCAACAACAAAGTGTGCCAGAGGATAAAGCCTGACTCAGTTTCAACTTGTCAAAAGTAACAGCTATCGGTATTAGTCATCATTCTGAGTGCTCCAAACACTACAATCAACCTATCTAAACAAAATGGTCAAAAGTGAAAATGAGAAAAATAGCAACCCAAAAGGTCACTTAGTCTTTAATATACAGTTAGCAGCACATACTAATCTTTGGCCAACCTTACAGTATGATATGAATCCATCAAGTTTTGAATTACAGGACAGTGATTACATGGAATTTAAACCCTTGGGCATCGGCATAGTTTAGTTTTTTCCAGCTTCATTATCGTCACGAAGCACGAACAAATAATGGAAATTATGCTAACAGATTAGTTGTCAGTCATGCATTTTCAGGTGAGCATGCCCGTTGTTGACACGGCTGTAATGAATCTAGCAGGGATCTGGGCCTGCAGGACTAAGACGCCGTTGCTCCGCGTAAACAAACTGCTATGCAGTGTGGCTGCTGGAGGAGTAAATCTGACAAGTTGTGCAGCTGTGTTATCAGTGTTCCTCTGGAACAACCACCGTGTGTGCTGCCTCAGTGCTCCTCAGCCCACAGCCTTCAGACTCAATACCCATACAGTCAGCGCTGACAAATGCATGACTGCAACACTTATGGCTATTTGGCTAAATAACAGGCTATCGTGCCCACTCACGCCGATCAAAACAAGAAGAGCGTCGTCACGGCTGGTTAGCTGGGGCAGCTAGCTAACAGCTAACTCAGCTAGTTAGTTAGCTCGTTGCCGCCTGTTGTTATGACATCGATAGCGACGTTTTCAGACCAAACAGTGAGGGAAAATGGCGAAATAACAACACCAGTGACGGGTCAAGCGCGTACACTGTTTTCACCACGCGGAGAGAGCGTTTGCAAAAATCGCCCTCATCCATTTTGAACAATAATCGCTTTCAGGGTGATGTGATGAAGCCTCTGCTTACCTCTGCTGAGATCCAGCGGTACGTTCTCCTCCCCGCTGTCATTCCGACCTGCCAAAAACACACACCGGGGACACGTCGGGACGTTACTGCAAAGCCACCGCGTGCGTGACAAAATCATATTTTGCAATATCCTGCTTTTACAGCAACCCCCGAATCGAGGTTTGTTGCGCTTACCTCGCATCCGAAGACTCCGGATAGGACGGCCGCGGAAGCTGGCCGCCATGTTCCAGGAACATACACAACACCGGAAACTTCGCGGATTATCGCGAGAAAGCAGACAACGGACGGTTGTCCGCAAGTAGTTGCAGCAGAGCCGCCGCAGACCTAAGATCAGCTGGATCCTTTTTAATCTCCCTCTGATCTTATCAGGGACGACAGCGTAAATCTGATCTGGCGACTGTGTTAGGGTTTGCGAAGAGGGATCTCATTTGAGAGCCAGACGCCATATACTTTATATCGCAAATATACGATTATCGTTTCAAATAAGCTGAAAATTTATCCAGTCGTTAATTATTGTTTAAATATATGTTATTGTTGTTTTTGATTGAAGAATACGTACAGTTATTTCATGTACATGGTCAATAATCATTCCAAGAGATGGTTATGTAAGAGAATGGTTCAAACTCCACGACCTTTACAATTCACAGCCATTACTGAAGACTTCACAGTGAACATACCTAAAGTCTGAGTCGGTGGTTAATTTTTAATGTAATTTTAATGAATATATGGTCTGCAGTGAGAGATGAATATTTAAATTTACTCTACTGTAAGAAAAATACCTCAATTTTAATTAATTTAATGCATTTTGTTTGAAAATTTCAAAAATAAAAAGTTCTATTACAATATAACTTTTTTGCCATTTTCCTTGAGGCAAAAATGGTATTTGGTGGATAAAATAATAATAAATAATACACGATATTCAGGGTTTCAGGTCTTAAAACCAACACGGTGGCAGTGCCTAACCCGCAATAACCATTTTGCCCACTAGGTGTCCCCGCATACACAACAATCAACATTTTGCCAAGCTGTCGGAATGGATTGAAAAGGGGCTTCACCTCTTCACCATTTATAAGAAACGTACACTTTCTCAGTTTGGGCATATTTTAACCAATACCTGGTTCCATGAAAGAAAGACACCTACATTTGTCTCTCTGTAGTCTGATCCATCCAAAGCATAGAAGTACTGTACAAACTTGACTGTAGATTAATAATTTGTGTGGGAAAAACCAGCATGGCTGTAACAGGCTTATTATAGTTATAATATTTCATTATAAACAGCCTAAAAGAAATAGAAAAAATACATCACTGAATATAGAGAAAGTGCAAAATCACATCAGAAAGCGATATGACAGGCAACTTTAAAAGTTATGTGCTTTGAATGCATCAGCTGATGCCCAACATCATCATAAACAGAAAAGCATTTAGTAGATGATAACTCTTTCTCTTATTTTAAATCCTCATGGCTTGCCATGAGAGATTTCATATTTACCTTTCCCATACTCTGTGATCCTAACAAATATATCACCACATGCCAGGTAGATCATTCTGCTAGTGTACATGACTGGCTTTAAAATTTGTAAGTAATCACACACCCAAATAAAATAAAATAAAAATAAAGCTTCAGTTATAAACTATTTGATTGTTTTAACTCACTGGGACATTAACAGCTGCTGTCTGCACTGCATGATAAAGACTGTAAAAACATTCTCTGTCTGTTGATTACAGTGTAAACAAAATGTGCTGCACAAAGTGCAAGTTCATAGTTTAAATGATGGTTGCAAGGAAGCACACACCTGGAAAGTAAATTTAAAGATATTCACCACCTCTCATTAAATGAACTAGATAACTAAAACACAGCCTAATCTGCTGCTGCAGATTCAGATGATTGTCATTACTGAGGTTAAATTTATTTTTCTTAAGTCCGTGTTCTGGATTACTGACCACCTGACAGAGATACTGCAGTATGTCAGACTGGGCAGTGCTCTGTCTGATTTGGCGATGTGCAGTACAGGAACTCCACATCACTCCAATGGAGACTGTGCTGTCTCCATTCCTGTTCACCCTGTACACCTCAGACTTTCAGCACATCTCCGGATCATGCCACCTACAGAAATACTCTTATGATTCTGCAGTGCTGGGATGTATTAGTGACTAGCAGGAGGAAGAATACAGAGGACTAGTGAGTAATTATGTGGAGTGGGTATAAATCATCTGCTTCTGACTGTGAATAAGACCAGAGAGATGGTGATCAACTACAGAAGGAAGAGGATGGTTTCATAACGTGTGTCAGTCCTGGGGCAGGATGTTGATGGGGTGGAGAGGTACAAGTTATCTGGGCGTCATTATCGACAACAGGCTGAACTGTAAGATCAACAAAGAGGCTCAGTTGTGGGGATTGCAGTGTACTTTGCTGTGGTCTGCTGGTGACACCAACACACTGAATAAACTGATCAGGAAGGCTGGCTCTGTAACTGGCTGCAAACTGGACAATTTTGAAGCTGTGGTGGAGAGGAGGTCACTGAAAAAACTCATCATCATGGAGAATCCTGACCTCCCTTTTCACCACTTACTGATGGATAGCAGATGACCTTCTCTAACAGACAGGCTGAGCTCCACCGCTACGAGGACCGATAAAGGAAATCTTTCATACCACATGGTATCACCCTCTATAATCCAATATAGCTGCCTGACAGGGTGGCATCTGCCAGATATTATTATCATAATTTCAACTGCTATAACAAAATAATTTCCCAAATATGTGAGTAATAAGGTACATCTCATCTAATCATTTGAAGTTGTTAGCAGGGTCCTGGTGCACACTCATATGCAAAGCAAAATATTCTGATAAATATGTTAACACTGACAATTTAAAAAGGCTGTCCAAACTTAGGTGTTTGCTAACAGTGAGGTAACAGAAGCTGATGTCTGCAGCTTTGAAAAATGCCAAACGTGGGTAGTGGTTGTAGCTTTCGCACAGAGAGAACTGGTCAGACTGAATAATTTCAGGGTTGAGCAAATGGTAAAATGTAATTGTTCATAACTATCAGTTAGTTCTGCACAGACAGGATCACTCAGGAAGCTGAGGTGTCACAAAGTGCTGTCAGGCTTCAAATTTATGCATCATTGCCCTCCACAGTCCACGGCCCAGTGTTTAAAGGAATCTTGTGAGCTGCTGTTTGGAAAATCAGATCCCGTCTCAGATCACTGCTGAGGATATAATGAACCGGAGGACTGCAAAAAACACTTAAGTTACTACAATTAAGTACAGAGGGCAAGATTATGTTTACCATTTAAAACGATGTATATATCTATATATACATTGTATGTATGATACATATGCATGAAATAATATCTATATTTAGGCCTATGTTAAAGTCTTTGTAACTGTTCTCCCCTTTTGCACATTTCAAAAACAATTTAAAAAGTTAACTTGTTTTAAAAAAACACTGTCTACTGGTTTACTTTGTTTCTTTCCTGCACACTAATAAGCTGTAATAATGGTTGCGTTAGATGCATAAGGCATGAAAGATCCAGCACAGGCAATATAAAGGTTATATTGCTGGGTAATGTGTTTAGCTGGGGGCAGGGTTGGCAAATCAAATTCTGCTTAAGGCCCCATAAAACTTTGGATCCACTCTGCCATATGTGAATGTGATCGAGAAGAGCCGCCATCTTCTCTGAGCTAATTTAAAATGGACTGAGGTAAAATGGAAAACTTTTTTCAAATCCTAATTTGAAACTCTTTTTGGAAAATATGGATTCCACATCCTCTGGACTAAATAGGGGAGGGACCATCCGGCTTGCTATCAGCACTTAGTTCAAAAGCCTGCATCTCTGATGGTATGGGGGGTGGTCCATAACTGGAATATGGAATTGACAGCTTACATCCCATACAGATGATGTCTTCTTCAAGGAGCTGCTAAATTCTTATATCAGACAAGATTGGGACAACATTCCTCTCCCAAAAGTCTCAGTTTACACAGCTGATGTTTTCTATGTTCTGTTGTGAATAAAATATGGGTTTATGACATTTGCAAATCATTGCATTCTGCTTTTATTTACATTTTAGTGTCACATTTATTTTGGAATTGGGGTAGTAAAATAAATAAAAACAGCAAAAGTCTATACAAACCCCTTACAGGTTTTATTTAAGTAGCATCCTATACAGTTTTATGTTTTTACCAACAAACACACAAGTATGGCTTTCTCCTTAAACTTCAGGATTCTTTATAGTTAGTGTGGCTGCAGATAAGAGAGCGTCAATATCCTGAATTGCTCTGGAGGTCCTTTGAAGAGCTTCAGTAACAGAGATCTCATTTAGTGGCTCAGGAGTGACATCTCCAGGACTTCCTTCCAGATCTGCATGCGTTTTCCCACTTCTCAGCACATGGCTGTTCTCCAGCAGAACTGGGCAAAAGATGTTAAAGAGTACACAAAGACATCCTCAATACAGACACTAACACTGACGCCAGCAGTGCTTTGTACCGTGATCCAAGTACTGAAGGATACAGTTGAATCGCTTTATCTTCTCAAGTTCTGCAGCAACAAGCTCTGATCTGAAATTAATAGAAGGTCAAATGAGAAGTACACATAAGCTGTTAACATACTTTATTTTATAACAACATACCAATAGTGATCAGATAAAAGAAAAAAAAACTCACCGACTGTCTGCATCCTCTATCACACTCAAGTGTTGTTCAGCAGGCACAGCACTGCACAACTTTTCTTCAAACACTATTGGTTTATAAAAATATCCATCCTGCAAACACAATTAGATTCAGTTATTTCCAATTAACAGGCTTGAATGATGGATAAAGTGCACAGGCGCATCTGGAAATACTTCTTTGAGCTCTTGCAAGCAGCTGGGTACAGCAGGAAACGTCAGTAACTGCATGGCCTGGTTGTAGCAAGCAAGGATCCTGTAAAACAGTTAAGCGATGGGTGGAGACTGGGAAAAAAATTAAAGTCCTTTAACTCATCAATCAGACTGTGATGAAGCTATGCAGCTTACCTGCTTGCACGACTCACAATGGCTCGAACAGAGTAGGCCTGCCCAAGCACATCAGGTGGAAGGCTGTTTAAACGGTAGGTTACTTCTTTCACCTGTGGTATGGACATGTTAAATTCATAGGATAAAAAACCCCAAAACAAAACACTTATAGAGTAGATTAAATTTGATAATATTTCTGTGATGAGAGGCTAAAATTTACCAGCCCTGATTGGAGTTCAGTTTTGTGATGTGTAAAATAAGAGTTAAGGTTGCGGTTAGAGCGGATGACTGATCCGTCTTCCAGAGAAACCTCAACAACTGAGACGGCCCCGCTCAGTATCCTACACAGCAGACAAAAAAAGGTAAAAACACTGTTATAGTGTAGATTTATAGACTGTCTACCACTATAGTGGACAAAAATGATGGTACCCTTAAAGAAAGAAAAACCTGCAAAGACCACTGAATTAACTTGAAAGTGACAAAAGTAATAAGTAAAAATTCACTTAAAACTAACTCATGAAAATCAGACATTGCTTTTGAATTGTGGTTCAACAGAATTTTAAAAAAAATATTTCGTTGCACAACCTTTTGAGGCAATCACTGCAATGAAGCAATTTTTGTAATTCCCAATGAGACTTCTGCACCTGTCGACAGGTATTTTGGCCCACCCCGCATGAGCAAACTGTTCCAGCTGTCCCACGTTTGAAGGGTCCCTTCTCCAGACTGCATGTTTCAGCTCCTTCCACAGGTGTTCAGTGGGATTTAGATTGGTGCCTACAGAAGGCCACTTCAAAATAGTCCAGTGTTTTGTTCTTAGCCATTTCTGTTTTTAGTTGTGTTTTGGGTCATTACCCTGTTGGAGGACCCTTGCTGACACTTTCTGGGCAGCACATTTCACTCCAGAATGTCTTGATAGTTGTGAGATTTCATCGTGTCCTCCACAGATTCAAGGCACCCTGTGCCAGATGCAGCAAAGCAGCCTCAGAACATAACCGAGCCTCCTGCATGTTTCACAGTAGGTACAGTGTTCTTTTCTTTGTGTGCTTCATTTTTGCATCTGAACATAGAGCTGATGTGATTTGACAAAAAACTCCAGTTTTGGCTCATCTATCCAAAGGACATTCTCCCAGAAGCTTTGGGGCTCCTCAATGTGCATTTTGGCACATTCCAGTCTCACTTTTTTATGATTTGCTTTCAACAGATGGTGTCCTCCACTGTCATCTTCCATTAAGTCCACTTTGGCTCAAACAGCAATGGATGGTGCACTCTGACACTGATGTACCTTGACCTTAGAGTTCACCTCTAATCTCTTTGTTAGTGGATTTGGGCTCTTTGGTTACTATTCATATTATCCATCTCTTCAATTTGTCATCAGTTTTCCTCTTCTAGCCATGACCAGGGAGGTTGGCTACAGTCCTGTGGACCTTAAACCTCTGAATAATATGTGCAGCTGCAGTCACAGGAACATCAAGCTGCTTGGAGACGGTCTTATAGCCTTTACCTTTAACATGCTCATTAATAATTGTCTTTCTCATCCCCTGGGTCAGCTCTCTCCTTAGCTTTCTGTGTGGTCCATGTTCGGTGTGGTACACACCATGATACCAAACAGCACAGTGACCGTTTTTCACGCTTTTAATATGCTGACTGACTGATTACAAGTTAGAAGACACGTGTGATGCAAATATCAGGCCAGTTTCATTAGTTTGTTTTTTTAAAATAATTCTGTTGAACGATTTTGTATTATGTATGCACACTCATTTTTGGGCATCAAATCTAAACAACTTTAAACCTTTGTTTATTCAAAGCAACTTATAGGGAAATTAATTAACATAGTGATCTGGGTTTACTTAGAGATGCTGCTTTATAGTCAAATTGTAGATTTCAGGTTTGATGCTAGTCTGGATCAACAGGAAGTACACTTTATCCTGCTCTAATTTATTGTTTCACTTTCAGGAAACTAATGAGGCTCTGGAAAAAATAGTTGTGCGGGTTTGACCTGTTTCCCTGTGTAGACTCTACAGGTCCATCAAAACAAGAACAAACAGATTAAAGAACAATTTTCATCCAGGCGCAGTTACTGTCCTAACTCAAGCAGGATTACTGTAATGCACCATGACTCCTTCTATTTATGTCTGACTCCCTGATATTAATCATTATTCACTAAGGGTTTGGTTTACTGAGTGAATAACTTTTGTTGTTTTATTGTGTGAATGGCTCTTTTTTAATACTATGTTATTTATTTAGAGACACCTGCAGAAGTAGCACCTCAGTTTCATTGTATTTTATAATGGAATGACAATAAAAGCAATTCTGATTCTCTTTTTCATCAGATTATATTTATTTTTTCTACAAACACCCAAAATAATGCTCTGTGCTAGCATGAGTCAGCAGTTTGTAGAAAAATGTGATGCCTGTGGCACCACAGATATTATAAGTACTGAAAGGATCCTGCACGGAAACCTATGGAAGAATTCTGCAACAGCAGAGTTGGTGTTAGAAGTATAACCTCAAGGTAGTAAGCTTTTTAAAATAGATTTTATCGGATCTGATGGGTAGTCCTATAGGTGCAGTTCTTATTTTTTCCCTAGCCATTCTGTTTTTACAACAACAAAATAGCAATAACAATAAACTACTACTATAGTACAGAATATGTTTTGGCATTATCTTGGTAACATCACATGACATAATGCAAAGTGGTCTATTTATACCAATTCAAGCACTTTGGAGACTCTCACACTCAAACACATACCAGGCAACATCAGTTATGCTAGTGAGGTTTAACACTCAGGCCTTAGGGTGGAGATTATGGGAGAACAACATAATCATTAGTCACATTAGAATATCCCTTATAGCCTGCCCTTTCTTATTGCCTAATAACAAAACAACAAAACACATTAAAGTGTCCCTCTGGCTGATCCAGTCTAACACAAACCATCATTCAGGGCCTTTTTACCCTGAAGCCCTGCATAGTTACCTGTAAGTGACTCCCTGACACCACACTATCTTTACCATCTCTCTTGGAAGGTCTGCATGTTCTTCTTTGCCCAGTGGATCTTTAACCTTCCACCTTAAATACACAAGTAAGGAGGCCTAAATCAGTCACTGAAAAATGTTACAATGGTGTAAAAAAAAACGCTTGCTGTTAATTCTCAAACCTGTGCCAATGAGGTGATTGACACGTGAGAGGCAGCGCGTGAGGAAGGTGGGACCTTCGGTCTTCACTGGTTATGTCCGTGATGTTTATTCTCTTGTCTGCCTGGTTGGAAGTGCTAGCTCCTCCATCCCCTACATCTTCAGCTTTAGAGAAACGAGCTGACCAGTGATGGTGAGCCAAGGAAAGAGGGTAGGCCCACATGGGAGAAACCGCACAGCAGGAGTGATGCTGGACCACTGTGGTGGATTGGTACATCTGCTCAGGCTGGAAAGAGAGAAAGAATAAAGAATCAGTCATGCTATCACACTTTAGATACAACCACATTAATATTTGTAGGAAGTATTACCTTTTGGTGCACTGCTCTGATAATCCGAGGAGAACAAGACCTCGGTCTAGTCAGCTCCTTCCTCGTGCTTCCTCTTCCTTGGCGGACCTCTTCAGTGTGATCACTGGTGTGATCGTGGATTGGACTGCTTACTTGCTCTTGTCTAATCTGGCTATCATCAAGTTCCTTGCTCAAATGCTGCACGCTATGGTGCTGATTCTGAGCAGAACTAAGGCTGCATGTGAACTCCACTGTGAATTCTTCACCTGAGGTTGACAGCGCCAACACAGCTCGTCCCTCCTCTGATCTGACGATGGTCTCGCCTCCAGGTCCAAATTCAGCTCCAGTGGATGACACCTCAGGCCACTGCACAGCTGAATCAATGCTGAAAAAAGGCTGCAGGGGGGAAATGCAGAGCATACAGTGAGAGACTAATGGCACTGCTCACACGTCAATCTGAGGGGGGAACGCTCTTTATACCTTTTTATTTTCAGCAGGGATGAGTTCATCTGGCAGATATGGTTGACCAGCGTACTTATTTCTAAATGCCAATGCAGCCACCATCATCTCCTGTAATAAAAAAGCGACACAAGCACGCTGAATAGTGGTAACCAGACAGCCCATGGTACACTGCAACAACACCAGAGGCACAAAAGCAACAAAGTCGTTTCTACAGCAACCCTTATACTTAGTGCTGAAACCTTGTATGTGCTGATAGTGAACCTGGTCCTCTGTCGGACTTTCTCAGCGGGCTGCAGAGGATGTCGGCGGGGCTCCGCAGCTTTAACTAGCAAGAATTCAGAGCCGCACGGCGACAGCTGTAAACGCGCTCCGCTCCCATACCGAATGTCCACCGACTCATCTTCATACATGACCATCAAAACGACACTGGCGTCGGTTTCCATCGTCGCAGACGGAACCGGTATTTCCCGCCGCGCTGATAATCAAAACAGTAACGCTGTTACGTCATTAGGTGGAGAAGTTCGCTATTGGCGCGTTTACCGAGGGGAGCGGAAGTGTCTAATGTTACACCGGACTGGCGCTTCAAACACTGCGCATTATTTTAGTCAATTTAAAAAAGAAAAAAGAAAACCACCGTCTTATTTTAAAGAAGCAAATGTGCATTTTAAAGCGCTGTCATGCTAACAGAAACTGACCAAACCGAACTGTGTTATGTTATGAACTGTGCATAACATTGCAATTTATCTTATGTCTAAGTATACCCCTATACTGCTCACTTTTTTCCTTATTGTACAGAAAAACATTGCAATAAAACAAATGTTTACTGTGACAGCAAAGCTTTAAAACCCACACAATGGACAATAGAGCTTTTCGGAATAGATAAATAAAAAAATGGTAGGGAGCATGAATAGCATAAATCCTCCCAATGACACAAAAGAAGTGTTTTAAATAATTTTAAGACAACGTGACAAAGTTTCCACTGAATACAGGACCAAAACTACAGCTGCAAGTAGTGTAATTTTAGCCTTTACAGTCTGGAGGACTGGTAAAGTCAATTTAAAACTTTGTTTCGACTTTATACGTATTTTTATATACATTGTTGCCTTCAAGCCTAAGACACTGATCACTTGTCAAAACAAAGTACACTGGCTTGATATTTCTCTTATAGGTCTCTCTTTTGAAATTGTCAAAGTAAATTTAGACAGTAACTCTGTCGGTGGGTGTGGAATATTAACATTAAACTCTTATAAGAAAGGAGTAATCGAAAATAAACGTGAAAATGTGAAGTACACCTACTTGATCCTTTACTTTCTTCTTTTTCAAATGTTTCTTTGAAAAATAGTCTTGTGTACACCTATATTATTGCATGTATAATTTACATATGTATATGTTTTATAATCTTAAGACGTGGGCAAACCACCAAACAAAAATGGCTTGAGTCCTTTATCAAGCATAATGACCATGTCATTCCAGGGCTGTAAGCTTACTTTACCAGGTGGCCGCACTAATACTAGCAAGCTAAATATTTAAGTAGCACAAAAATAAAACAACACTGGTGGAAGGTTTCAGGCATTTCTACCTATTCTTATATATCACACATACTTTATGCTTTAAGGCTGCTGCTGACACTAACACTATAAATTGATGTGTTCAATGGAAGTTCACTGAAGTGTTGCTGCTCGCGTGATTACAGATGCAGAGTTGTGTTTCCCGGGCTGCCCCTGAACACATCCTAAAGCCTTCAACCTGCAGCAGATAGAAGAAGGTGTGCTGCTGTCCCTGTGCAAGAAGATGATGCTAATGCTGCTCCACAGACACAAACAGATTTGGGATGGAGGACTTTATGGTGTCAGAGCTTTTTGTTAGACATGTGGAACTCTGACATTTCCCAAAAACTGGACTAACAGAAGAAGCAGCAAACAAAGATGCAAACAAAAGCTGAAGCAGTTTCTTACTCGGTGAGTCAAACACAGTTCTCATTGGTTCCCAAACATTTACACTCTTTCTGTGGGGTGGGTGGGATGTATGAGGGGGTTTCAAAACTCCAAACTTGAATTTAAGACAGTCTGACTGGTTTCCTTAGTTTGGTTCATCTGAGTTGTAAATAATGATTTTGAGCTTAATCCCCTAAAACTAACTAACTATGTCTTGAACTGTTGTTAAAGTTAAAATGTTTTACATTAATAAAGTTTTTGCCACAGTTTATGACCATTTCCTTTTTGAAGTCATTGTTCAGTAAACATCACACTGATGGGTTGCAACAGGCTCACTTTTTGTTGAGGATTTCATTATTTCTGCTTTACTGGATACAAAATGCTTTAGAAGATTTCCAGACAAAAACATCAACTTTGTTTTAATGTTCCAGTGTAAACATTTTTAATCTGATCTAAGATCAGCCTTCACTGATAGATGATGGCTCTCTGACAGCCACAGCAGAATTACTATTAATATAAACCTACTTTACTCTTTAACATTTTAACCAACCGACCAGTGAGTTTCTGCTGCTGTTTGTGTATAAAAACATTTTGTACACACTATTTTAACATATTTGAATGAAATCAACATTTAGCAAAAGATCTACAAAAAACAAACAAACAAACAAAAAACAAAAAACAAATGTGTGTGTGTGAGTTAAATGTTCTGTGTAGTGAGTGCTGCTGTCAGTAACTCAGCTGTCAGAGTGCCAGTGAGAAGCTTCCACACGTTACTCTGGAGGAGGTGGGAAAACTTTGGAAAAGGAGTTCAATACAAGTCAGTGAAACTCTGCTGACCAGTGTCAGTGATACTGAGGTAAGTTGCTGAGGACATCCTGACCTCTTTCTGTCAGTGAATCCCGGTGTTTATGCGGCTATTAGAATTGAAGTGGATCCATCATCACTGACCTGCAACACTTGAAGAACAAACTCTCACACAAATGCGGCAGTTGGTATTAAAGAAAAAAGGGGGGCGGTGCCTTTAATTAGTGCTTCCAGGGGTAAATATACAATCAACTGCAAGTAGAAACATTTTTGCGAGTGGGATCAGGCCAGTGGAGTGAGGCAGGTGCACACCTCACTCCATGTGAGTGGCATAATCCTGGGCATGAATATTGTTGGGTTTCAGGTTTTATTTCTTACAGAAATTTTTTGTGAAATTGTGTATTTACAGATTGCCTAATTTAAGATCTGTGCCCTTTTAGAAGTGGACGCAGCTGGCAGTCAGTAGAGGGGTAGATTGATGTAACAGGTATTTTAGTGTGTAGCAGTAACACTCTTTAGAATTGTTTTTAATAAAACATTTTAATTGTGTAAATTTGTCTCCCCACAGTGCACCTGTGAGCCACTACCTGCCGTTTGACAAACGGCCCTTCTTTAATTTCTATAACACATCTGGTTGCTCACTGATCTCCCGGACAATGGAAGCCTGTTGTGGCATATCACTACATCTTCCCCGCCCAGCAACGAAAGATACATGCTTAACATTACACTTAACCGTATAGAAATGGCATTCCTGAACACTAGGACGTCAGGGTAGACTGCCCTCAGTCTGCAGCAACGCAGGGATTATTCTGCCCTCGATAGTTGCTGTTCCTACCATTCTTTAAACCAATTTAAAGTCGTTTCTCCTTTTACAAAACAGCTCATAACAACATCGGTAATAAGTGAAACTACAGAGTAACAGTACAACTTCACTTTACACCTTGTTACCTGTCTTTTCTGAACACTAGGACATCAGGGTAGACTGCCCTCAGTCTGCAGCAACGTAGGGATTATTCTGCCCTCGATAGTTGCTGTTCCTACCATTCTTTAAACCAATTTAAACTCTTTTGTCCTTTTACAAAACAGCTAAAAACAAGAACACTGGTACTAAGTAAAACTATAGAGTAACAGTACAACTTCACTTTACCCCTTGTTACCTGTCTTTTCTTTTCTTTTTTTTAAAAATCACTCTTATATAGAAATAACATTCCTGAACACTAGGATGTCGTGGTAGACTGCCCTCAGTCCGCAGCAACGTAGGGATTATTCTGCCCTTGATAGTTGCTGCTCCTAACATTCTATAAACCAATTTAAAGTCTTTTGTCAAAATGTGCTGGAAACATTCCTCAAACATTTTGGTTCACACAATTTAAAAAAAAAAATGCTATTTGATTTTTTACTTTCTTCTTTTTCAAATGTTTCTTTGAAAAGTAGTCTTGCGTACACCTATATTATTGCATGTATAATTTACAAATGTTTTATAATCATAGGACGTGGGCAAACCAGTAGTACACACAAGTGCAAAGTTTGATACGTTTTAATGGTCAAAAACATGTAATACTGGACAAAAATGCATTTATGTAGGTTGACTGGCAATAGAACCCTCACAAAAAATGAAATGAACAAATTATTCACTTTCAAATATCTACCTTAAGTATAAAAACAGCTATTAAAATATGTCTATTCAGTTTGAAACTATGTTTGTTTGGCCAACAAAAATCTAATAAATATAAATAAAAATAATAATAACCAACAGAAATAAATAAAAGTGATACCTCCACATTTAATAAACAAGCTGTGTGCCTCACTGACAACACAGTGTGCTGTTGCACTTTACAGCCCTGCATTTATTAATTGGCCAAACAGGTCTCCTCTCATTTGCAGCCACAAATTGCTTGCAAATTGACTTCTTGTCCAGTAAATATCGGACGAGTGACCATCCCAGGATTGAGATGACTGAAAAAGATTTGGTCTGCATCTGAAACCCTTTCAGTTTTTTTTTTTTTGGTGAAATCTGGTTATAAAAATGTTGCCATTCAGCTTACATATTTTTGCTCAGTATCTTTATTCTTTCCATTTAATTTAATGGCCATTTTATAGGCATTCTTTGGCTGTAAATTGTAAACAATGAACGAAATAAAAATGAACATCATTCTGAAAGCAGAAGAGAACTCTGTATGTTAACAGCCGGTGGCGCTAGTGCTCCGCCTGGTTGTAATTAGACCACAGAAGTGGCAGCAGTCTGTGCTCGGCTGTCGGTTTGAGCACCTTACATTCAGAGCAGGCACTTCATCTAAATAAGCGACGCTACACATTGCAATGGTTACACTGTCAGTCTGCTCTGTCTTAGTAGACACGCCGGAGCTGCAATGAAGGTACATTTTTCTTTACATAACCTCTGTTCCTGTGCTAGGTGTAATTAGACCGTCGCTAGCACCGACTAAGCTAACCCAAGCTTCACGTCGTTGACGTTGCTCAGGTTGTGCTAGCTAAATACTTAAAACGGTTTCACAGACAGCCACTCTGACAACTGTAACTTACAACCGAAGTGACGCTAGAATTATTTAGATTTACTGGGTTTCCAGCTGAATATTGGGTTAGCAGTTTTTCTGCTTTCTTGTAACATTATGTACCGTAATTGCTTGTACTGTTGACATTTGCTTTTTCTATTCACAGCTTATGCAAAAGCCTTTCTAGTAGTTACATCTATAATAAGCACACACACAGACACACACACATGTGGCCCCTACACAAAGACTTGTTTGTGTGGTAACAGTGTAGAAATGCTACTGATGTGCCTTCGTGGCTAACATACTGCCACTATCACAAGATGTTGTTAAAGATTGAACGTGAAGACAGAAAGTATTGAAGTAAAGGTGTTTTTGTGACTGTCAGGCAGGGGCCTCTTCCATGTGGGCTTCATGCTGTGGTTTGCTGAATGAAGTCATGGGTACTGGGGCCGTCAGAGGCCAGCAACCAGGGTTTGGGGCCGGTGCTGGACCCTTCAGATTTGCCCCCAGTGCGGGATACTCCACGTACCCGCCCACCAGCTCAGGGAGTCCCAGTCTTGTATGCAAGGCCTGTGGCCAGGCCTTCTCGGTCTTCAGGAGGAAGGTACGTGCCTGGCTGTTCTGTGTGATACACACACATTACCTGGTCTGACGAGGAGGAGAAGTATTAAATGAATTATTTAGATAGAAGTACTTTGGCATGTAGAGTGTGCGTGTTTATGCTCATTTTCTCATGTGCATTTTAATGGGCGTTTTATATTTTTGTTGCAATGTTCTATGAAACATGTAGTAGAAAAAACCTGTATATTTTTAAGGGTATAAATTAGTTCACATAGTAAAAAGAGAGGATAAATGGTCTTATAAAGAGCTGATATGATGAATATCTGTCCTGAGGCAAAAAGACAGGAGTCAGAAGGCAGATGGACCACTATGCTGCTGTAATATCTTCATGCTCAGGCTCTCATTCTGTCTGAACCCTTTGCTCATCATCATGCCAGTCTAATCCCATGTCTTGCATTTATTACTGTTTGATGTTTGTACCTCCTGTCTCTATCTGGAGTCAAAGAACAGATGTGAGTGATTGAAATGCAGTAAAGGTCTAATAGTAATGGCATACTTTCCAGCGATCTATTAAATGCTTTTCATATATTTCCTGTTTTGACTGTAATGTCAATATTTATTATAAAATATATGTACTTATTAGGAGGAGTGTGAGGCAGGCTACATTTTTGTCTGTGGCATCTTTCTGTGATGAGACACTTGGCAATAACACATGGCAGAAGGTGTGCTTAAATCACTAATTGCCTCATTTGCATCGTCTTGTTTTTCCTGTTTCTTCCTCAGCATATTTGTTGCGACTGCAAGAAGAGCTTCTGCTCTCTGTGCTCCGTGCTTCAGGAGAATCTACGCATTTGTGCCACATGCCATTTGCTGAAGGCGACGGCCTTTCAGCGGCCACGGCTTATGCGCCTGCGAGTGAAGGATCTGCGCCAGTATTTGCTGCTGCGTAACATCCCCACTGATACCTGCAGGGAGAAGGAGGACCTGGTGGACCTGGTTCTCTGTCACCAAGGCATTGAAGAAGAGGAGGACCCCGACACGACCAGCATTCACTCACGTTCCCTGTATACTCCAACCCCCTCTACCACACAGTCTGCCTCGGAGCTGTCTGCTTTCGCTGCCTCTCAGGAGGAACCGCTCAGCAGGAGTGATAGCTCTGATAACAACCAGGTCAGAACCAGTTTTAAAACATGTGGGGAAATAACATACTGTCCAGACCTTTACCGTAATCGTCCAGTTATTTGATGATGTAGTAATATTGGTACAAAGTGTATTTTTCAAAGAAACCCAACTTAGTCTTCTCCTAGAAAATGAGTCCATCACAGGTTATTGCTCATCCTTCCTACTAAAATTTGTAAGCCAACTAAATAAAAACAAATCAGGACTCTAGAAAGCAATAAAAGAAAACAAAGAAAGCTAGAAGGGAGCCTAACCTCACGCAGCCAGGAGCCACTATAAATACTTTTACCAGGTCTGATTATCGAGCAGTAAGCTTGTCTTCGAATGGCGCGTACCAGGCATTGTTGTTTCCAAGGTATCAGTGGGCTGGCTGAAGACTATCTAATCCTAATCCTGTGTTCTGGCATGCTTCTTGTATGCACTGCACACTGTTTGTTGTTTCTGTTATTGCATTGCAGGATATGGGGGACGGCACATCAGTGTCTCTTCTCAACTTGGACCCCAGTGAACACACTCCAGAGGTCTTTCTATTTATCTTCCTGTTAATAAAACTGAATTTGTGCATTTTTACTGATAAAACTGTTGGAGAGCAGTCTGATGAATGTTAGATGGTATTGCTTAGATGTTTTTAGGTAAATTGGGTTGAAAATCAATGGAAAGTAATTTATTTGCCTGAGATCCCGTAAACCTTTTTTTCCTGTGCTGCAGAAATTCTGACTTGCGGATATGAGAACTCAGTTATGCCTTCATATTTCCAGACAGGCTGTTTTTTTGTTTGTTTGTTTGTTTTTACAAAAAGATATATCTGATTGATGGGAAGGAGAACAGGATGAAAAAGAGAGCTTTTTGTGTGCATAATGTTTCATTTAATGGTGTTTTCTGTCCTGTAGGTCAGTCCTCAGACTCGACGTCGGGCCAGGGCATCCCTCTCAGACATCTCCAGTTTACGAGACATCGAGAGTCTGTCTGTCAGGCAGCTGAAGGAGATCCTGGCCAGGAATTTTGTCAACTATTCAGGGTGCTGTGAGAAGTGGGAGCTAGTTGAGCGCGTGAGCAGACTTTACAGGGAGACAGAAGAGAACAGGAAATCATGTGGGTATTAAATTCTGTGCACTTTGGGTTTTATCAGCTTATCAGCTCTAAAGTGGTCCAGTTTTTTAAAATTTACAATAGAAATCATCTATAGTCTATTAAAAAATTTGTAAAATATTTTAAATAACCAGGATTTTCTGCACGTAAATATGGTCTGATCTTCATTTAATGACAATTACAGACAAACATAATATGACTAATAAAACACAAACTGTTATTTTTCACATTTTTATTAAAGACTCTGAGTAGCTACTCACCCAGGCTGGAAGAGTAAATTGATCTCTGTACTAATTACTTCTCTAAAATGTCTGGTGTTCAGGTAATAGAGGGTAGAGGTCACCCTTTGAATTAATAAAGGCATGCAAAGACCGGTCACTGATGCCATGAGGGGGCGGGGATTACTCTGAAACCACTTCCTCATTGGCTAATAATTTGTCAATCACAAACCATTAGCACATCATAGATAATCCTCCTTTTTGGAACATAGTATTTATAGGCTTACTTTATTGTTCAGTATGACCCAAAAGGAGGTTTTTCTTTCAGATGGAAGTTTTTTTACAGTCACAGCTCTCGCCATCTGGTGGCCTTCAGACAGAATGCAGACTCAAGGCACTTCCACATTGACTTAATTTTTCTGACCCAGAAGCTACACCCGTATTTTTACTGCCTGTGGGCGGAGGGAGCAAATTAATTCAAAATTTCCAACTCTGACACACAGCTTAGGAGAGGTTGGGTGACGCAACACAAGTGAATCAACAATAGACTGTTTGAATAGGAGAAAGTCAGTGCTGACTGAGATGCTGCGGCTTGACCTAAAGAGGGATTTTCAATCAAGATATCCCAAAAATACTGATGAACTGAAACTGTTTTGTAGGAGGATTGGTTCTGAATTCCTCGTCACAGTTGTGCAAGTCACAAGCAGCTATAGGAAATGTTTAACAGAAGTTGTGGTTCTTTACCAAAACAATTAATAAACTAAAGTTCAATTACTTTTTCCAGGCTGCACTGTGGGTAATTATCCAGTGTGTTCAATAACAACATGAGAACTGTTTATGTGTTACTAGTTTTGTCAGAATGTGTTTGTTTCTAATTAAGATCAGACCGCATTTTATCAGAATAAATGTAGAAATCCTGCTAACTTCAAAGAGTTTACAAACCTTTGCTACTGTATCATACTGTGTGGTCTAATAAAGCATGTCACTACATCTCAGTTATTTCTCTTGCAGTGGAAAATGTGAGCAGCACTGTAACCACAGGTAAGTTTTCACCCCACTCTGTGTGCAGTGTCCTAGATGTCATTGTTGGATACCACATCCTGTTTTTAACCACTGAAACTAAATATCTCTGCTTCCTCTGACAATACTATTTACTTCGAGTATTATTGATAATTCACACATGCAGGGTAATTTGAGTTTTTCATTCAGAATCATGTTGATATCTCATGCTTGCTTTACTCCTCCCTCATCAAAGTGATGGCCTTCCCCCCTCCTATCTGCAATGGTGCCATTGGAGGTAAGGCTTATACGTTGTGGTCACATGTTCCATCTGTGAACCCAACTGCATCTGCACCAAACCAGCATTCATAATGAACCTGTTTTCATTTTCCATTTGACCCATTTCCTTTTAAGATTTCCATACATGGTTCTTCCTGTGAGGGGATGTTGCTCTTGCATCGAGGAAGTGAATGCTCATTTATCCCACTTAAGAAAATTGAACATTCATCCACCATGAAATCAATCTCCTTCAGTCATCTATTCATGTGTGTGTTGAATATATGAAGCTAATTCTAAACCACAGAATGTTAGCTACGTGTATTCACCCTGAGCAGCATGCTTCCAGTAATAAAGATTGTGGTTGGGAGTCTTGACATATAGACGTAGCAGGTGTTGACATTTTGCAGGAGATTGTGGGCATGACCGGTCCCAATCAGAAGAGGTGTTTCATAAAGCTGTTGAGTATTTAGGTTCCTTCTTGCCCTTCCTCTGTGTGCAGTTATATCAGAGCTTTCTTCTCTCGCAGACGGTGAAAACTGTCCGCTGACGATTCATGACGACAACCTCTGTAGGATCTGCATGGACGCTGTGATCGACTGTGTTCTCCTGGAGTGTGGACACATGGTCACTTGCACCAAATGCGGCAAGAGGATGAACGAATGCCCGATCTGCAGGCAGTACGTTGTGAGGGCCGTGCACGTCTTCAAATCCTAAAGCACCACTGCACCTGCTTCAGGCTGAGACTGTACTTTAACTTAACAATGCAGCTCGTAACCTTCGAATCCCCAAAAGACTCAGTCTGTGGATGTTTGCATTCCCTGAGGTCTCACTTTATTTGCACATCAAAATATGAGAAATGTCTTTCTGAAGAATTTTGACTATTTGCTTTCACCAGTGGGCAGAGAGTAGGAACATCCCCTCTAATGAGTCATTCCTCAAGTAAACATATCTTATCTGTATTCATTCTTAAAGGTCTGAAGTGTTTTTCTTACAGTTTTTCAAAGCAAAGAATGTGTGGCATGAGCCACTTTTAGTCTTATTAAACACAATGCATCACCCTCAGATCTGCCTGTAAACTGTAGCTGGTTCTCTGCTCTGCCGGGCATTCCCAGGAGCACCTCACTTTACAGCTGCTGCAAGCGACTACATATCTTCGTAAGGACGAGGTCAGGCACATACTGAAGCTCAACACAGGAGAGAGTGAACTAGGTGCCAAATAATGCATCATGCCAGTTTTTCTTCCCCCCCCTTCCATGAGGGATAGTGTTTGGCTGTTGATTCTTCAGCATGGTAGCTCAGAAAGCACTTTTTTCTTCACAACTGTGTTGATCCACTGCTCACAACCCACTGCAAACTATGACCTAATAGTAGCTGAGGTAATGCGTACTAATCTTTGAGCCATGTGTTTTCAGCGTAAATGTGCTCGTCTCACAAATGAGCAAACGTGCGCCATTGATTTTTTTTTCTCCTTCATATGAAGATGATGCTTAATTATTCTGTTCACTTATTTTGCTGCATAAACACTGGTATGCATTAAACATTTAAATGACCACACAAAGTCTGTCATTACAGCAATAGCTAACCTCCGCTGTCACCTCTGATTTGTCTCTTTAGTGGAGACAAAGGACAAAAACCGGTGCTAACTCATCCAACCACCTTCCCCGTGCTCCAGCTGAACTGTGTATGTGAAACTGAATGTTTTAGTTGTCATGTATTGTTGAGAATGAAATGAAGTGTCTTAATTTTTTTTTTCCTCATGTAGGAATAATGCATTGAACTAACTATTCAAAGATATAGCTACAAGTTTACTGACACCTGTGGTATAGGAAGTAAATAGAAGTTAATGACTTGCTAATGTACATTTGCATATATGGCTCCATATGAGATGTATATATCTATTTTTTTTTAAAATTTGATTTAAAATGTGACATCAGATCATTGAAATGCCCCAGGGATTGGGTTAGTTTATATTTAGAGGGTTACATTTTTCCTGTCAAGTGATTTGAAATGTGTTTAATCTGCATTTATTTGCTTGAACCAGAGCATGACACTTGGCTTTATGACACTGATTAGGTTATATCCTCCTCCTTAGATCTCCCCTACCTATAAAACAAATCCTCCGCTTTGATTTCCACAGAATCCTGCTCTTTTACAAGTATTGCGCTCTGTATTGTAACCCACAAAGTCAAAATTGCTGCTATTATAGTAAAGATGTCCCCTACAGTCATGAACAGTAGCGGATCAGGTTGCACTTTTTTCTTTTAGAGAGGGTGTAATTGTGTGCAAGGTTTGGTCTTTGTATTTGGGAATGTTGAACTTTTTATTTTGGTAATTAAAGATTTTAATTCAAATCTTGTGTGCGTGTGTGTAGTTAGGCCCTACAACAGTGTTTTGTGCTATCCTGGCTAAGTTAATGTTAAACAAGTGTTCAAAACATTTTTACACATCAGCCTGGGCATTGTCATCACCCCGCAGGGCAGGTGGTGTGGACACCCAATATTGAGAACGGGTGCACCGTAGGTGCATCTACTAAAAATCTCATGATTTCAAATCTTGGTGACCAGGTCAATTTTTCTGAAAATCTTGTGAATGCAATATCTGGAGAAGGAGGTCATGTATGATTTTTTTTTTTTTTTTAAACCATGCCATAGGTGTGTTTACTCATGAAGGATATACAGGCTTCTCATACTGATAGCTGCATCTGCTGACAATCTCTGGTACTTTGGAATTTAGCATCCTCGATATAATTCACACATTACCTTTGCAGGTTCCCCAATGGTGCAGTATAATATGCAGCTATACAAGTGCCATTCTTTTGACAAAATGACATTCAAAGCTTTTCCCCAATTTGCATTCAGTGAACTTTCATAATGATAACTTCTGTCGGATTGCTGTTAACTGTATGGATTTCCACACCACAGATTTTCCACATTTATTGTTTCATTCTTAATTACTTCTAATTTTTTGCCTTTTATGTAAACATGGCCTGGAGTGTTCTCTCAATATTGCTGCAGTTTGTAGGTTCTGACTCAAGTGGTGCAGAGATTTTTTTTAACCAATTACAAATAAGGAGAGTTGACGTGCTTAAATAGACCTTTCACAAATAACAGGCAATGGAGTGTAATCACTGTTTGGTCATGTATCAGTATACATGACAATGCATGTAAGAATACAGTGTGATTAAGAGAGCCTTCATACATTAAGGCGTAAATTATGTTTGCTTCTGGTGGCATAGGTGTTTCAGGGGTGACCCAACAGGCAGAGATTTTTTTTTACATTGATAAGAATTTGTGGCTGCTGCGACAAATACAATCAGATAAAATGGATCTAAGATTTTTTATTACCATAAAAATGCCAATCACAGAAAGTGACATCATTCTCAGTGGTTTATATTAATTATGATTTTAGTATTTCTTATTCCTGGTTCTTACTTAACCATTTGCTTTTGAATTGATAGGATGAATAAAGTCACTGAGGCTCATATGCACTACTGAGACCTGGTAATTATGTGTTCTAGTACTTGTACTTCCAGGGGATTTGTGACACCTAAAGATTCTACTGCCAGGAGGCTGAGTGGGGAGCAGTATTTTTCTAATTACCTTGGGACACTTTTAAAGGTCTTAGCTTGGCAAGTATGAGGTTTTCACTTTAAACATCGTCCTTAAGGACAGAGTTATAAATTTGACTCTGGGAACTGTGTGTAGCATTTTATATTTTATCTTAAAAAAACAAAATAATAAATTGCACTGCAATTTCTAAAGGATTAATTTATCATTAGATGTAGCCCTAGGCATTTTTAACAGTATTTTTAAGTGTGACATCACAGAGCATCCTATGTTCTTTACATATGTATTAGATGGACCATTCTCTGTAAACCTTAGAGATGTTTGAGTGAGAAAATCTCAGCAGATCAGCAGTTTCTGAAATACTCAGACCAGCTCATCTAACAAAACCAAGTAACTTAAATCACCTTTCTTCCCTTCTGATCTTCAGTTTGTCTGAACCCTGTCTACATGCCTAAATCCACCTAGCTACTGCCATGCGAATGGTTGATTATATGTTTGGGCTAATGAGCAGTGTACCTATTAAATGATTCCCAAAATAGGACACCTTTTTTTCCTTTGCTTCCCTCATTTTATATGAATTATAGTGTCTTGTGTGAGGCTGTGTTTAAAGCATTAAATGGAAAGGTAGGCAGATGCTTAGCAGGTATTTTGCTTATGGAAAAGTAGGTGATATTTTACCTCTGAGGAACTTAAAGGCTTGTTCCAAACGTACAAATATAACAAGTATTTCGGTCTCATTTAGAGTGATGAACATGCATCTCAGCCCTGTGAGACTATGGAAAAAAGAAAAGAGCAAAGACTTGCTGATGGTACAAATGAAATTCTTTTAATGCATATTAGCACATAATTTTTGGATTTACAAATATAAACATCACATTCACCTGAGGTGATCAATTACAACACAACACCCAAAATACAACAGCTACTGTAGGGAGTATAGATTCAAATCTATGCAAATGAGTTATTTGCAAAGGTCAGAGTTAGCAGATTATATAAACCAGAACCAGATGAAAACAGATGTGTGAGTGTGTGTGGGGGGGGGTGACTGCATTATGAAGTCAGTTTCACAGCTGCTGGGACAGTCAGGTTCCTGCAACAAACTTTTGGGTGTTGAACCTCGCCCACTGGGAGCTGCAACAGGCTCAAATCACCCTGATAAATTACTTGCACTCATTATTTGACTCATCTATGTGACACATCTATGTCAAGTTACTGAATAAATACAAACTGTAATAAAAAAATATCAATAAATTAATATTGAAATATTGTTGAAAACCCCATAAAGCAAAAAACACTCCACAGTTTAAAGTATTATTGTAACTGAAGGCATGAGGGTGTAACAGAATATGAAATTTGTTTACTTTTTTTTCATAATCAAAAGTCATTCTAAATATTTTTTATTATCAGATATATTGTACATGCTTTTTTTGTATGACACTGAAGTGACATTAAATTCAAATGTACATTTTGGCACACAGACTGTTACATGAGGGCAGACTGAAGGAGATCATTTTCAGTTGCTGTACAGTCTCTCTGTGATATTTTAGTTCCTGAGACACTGTAAACTCATAAAATGATGCTGCTATAAAAATACTGTTTTCAAATATTTAAGGAATAAAAATAACCCAACAGTCAATTACAAGGAGGTCTTTATAAAAGTACAGTCTCAACAGAAACACATGCATGCTATTTCCTCTGTAATGTGTCCAGTGAATGTTTGTCACCTCCTTACATTAGACTCCAAGGCCTCCAACCAGTAACCTCCATATTTCACTTCAGTTGACAGTGATTCAGAGACTTATCACAGGACCAGTTGTTTCATTAAGTGCAAAGACCATCTTTAAGTCCTTTCTGCCCTGGTAGGAACTAGCTTATCTTCTGCAGCAATTTGTCCTCTTTCAGTTTAAATGGTACACTCACAGACATCTCTGCTATGAACCTTTCACAGGCTGTCTTGGTCACCTGCTTGCAGAAGCGAAGGTCGATCTGACAGATGCTTCCGCAGCGCTTGAAGAAGTTTAGGGAATGGTCTGTGACTCTGTTACACACTGAGAGAAAGGGGAGAGAACAATGATTAGAAAAACAGAAAACTGTCAATCCTGCTCATTAAAATTATAATAATAATATTAAAAAAAACCCTCAAACATCTCCAGACTTGTTGACCATATTTGTCACCCGAGTCCAAAAGCGGGATTTTATTTATGTAAATCTAAACCATCTACGCAATTTTTAAAAATGCAACATTAACATGCATTCTTACAAATCCAATTCTGATAAAGTTGTAATCAAAATGTAAATAAAAACAGAATGCAATGATTTGCAGCTCTCACAAACCCCTGTTTTACTCACAACAGAACCAGTTTAAAGAAAAAAAATTAGCTCAAATTTAATGGCAGCAACACGTCTCAAAAAAAGTTGGGACGAGAGCAACAAAAGACTGGCAAAGTGAGTGGTGCTAAAAAGAAACAACTGAATAAATAACTTTGCAATAATTAGGTTAATTGGCAACAGGTCAATAACATGACCAATCTGTGAAAAACTTAAAATTCTGGAGAAATCTCTGTGCGCAAGGCACAAGGTGGTGGATGCCTGTGATCTTTGGGCCCTCAGGCAGCACCGCATTAAAAACAGACGTGATTCTGTCATGGAAATCACAGATTGGGCTCAGGACACTCTCTGGACACCAATGCAGGTTAAAGTTCTATCGTGAAAAGATGACGACATATGTGAACATGACCCAGAAACACTGTCATCTTCTCTGAGCCAAAGTGGAAAACCAAATTTGAAATTCTTTTTGGAAACCATGGATGCCACATGCTCTGACCTAAAGAGGAGAAGGCTTGCTACACGACTTGTAATCAGAACTCTGCATCTCTGATTGTATTGGGGGGGGGAATTGGCAGCTTGCACATATGGAAAGGCACCATCAATGCTGAAATGTGTCTAAAGGTGTTGGAGCAACATAGGCTCCCATTAAGAAGACTTCTCTTTCAGGGAAGGCCTTGCTTATTTCAGCAGCACAATGCTAAAGTGCATACTGCAGCTAATAACAGCAGCAGTGGCTTCACAGTAGAAGTGTCCGGGTGCTGAACTGGCCTGCCTGCAATCCAGAGCTTTCCCCAGCTGAAAACATTTGGTGCTTAATGAAACTAAAAATACAACAAAGAAGACTCAGACCTGTCGAGCATCTAGAATCCTATATCACACAAGAACGGGACAACATTCCTCTCCCAGAAGTCCAGCAGCTGCTCTCCTCAGTCCTCAGACGTTCATGGACTGTTGTTAAAAAAAAGAGAGAGGATGCTACACAGCAGTAAACACGGCCCTGTCCCCAATGTTTTGAGACCTGTTGTTGCCATCAAATTAACAACGAGCCAACATTTTCTCAGTTTAAACATTTGATATGTTTTCTATGTTCTACTGTGAACAAAATATGGGGTTATAAGACTTGCAAATCATTCTGTTTTTATTTACATTTTACCTAGCAGCTTCACTTTTTTTAGAAATGGGTTTGGTCATTATGACTATGACATATTGTGCTGCCAGAAGATTATAGTTCTAAGTACTATAGCTCATTCAAACCAAGCCCACACAAGTTCAATGCACAGTATTTTAACTCAAGCTGCAATGCTAAAAGCAGCACCATAAGAGGAAGCAAACTAACCAGTGCTATGTATAACAATCTATTTGTATCGGTCTAAGTATATAATTTCCGGGAACAATCAAGTACAGCCCACAGCATTTAAATAATTTAGTGGTAAATATTGATGTTTTAACAAAGCCCTCTACTTTATCTCCTTCCTCTGTGGTTAACACTAGCTTTTATGGTCTTGTATTTTCCCATAGTTGTGTTTTTTTTTGTGTGTTTTAAATATTTTTTTTACTTCCATTTGTTTTACAGAGTTTGTTTGTTTCTGTTTAGTTTTTATTGTTTAAAAAATACTGACATTTTATTAGCTTGGGTCTGTTTTTTTATTTGGTGGTATGCGCAGTGCCCAAAAGAGGTACAAACACAAACAATACAGACACTTGACACACAAGAAACAGACACACCCAGTCTATATAAAAATATGAATCAATGTATCCTCCTGCATCAACGCAACCAACTTGTGTTATGATAAGTTGAAGTTTCTAATTTTCTGCAGCTGTTTGTTAGGTTAGTCTTGATGGATGTACATTTAGTATTACGGTGTGTAAAGATGAGCTTAGATTGACCATCCTTCTACTCAAAGAAGTTATTTAAAGAACTGAAAATATGCCATTTGTTTGACTGAGGGAACTTCCCTGAACAACTGACTTCAGCCTCCCAGTTGGAACCATTTAACACCTGCAAGCCCCTTACCAAACCCCTGCAAATGCCTGTTGCCTGTGCATTCCTATGATGCCACCCCTCAGTTACCAGATCTCACCTGATAGGTTGATTTCTGTGAGGGAGTCTCTGGTTGTGGTTCCTGCTGCTGTCAGCAGGTTTGACTGACTGGTCATTGATATGGTTGCAGTAGCTAAGGTCCAGCCTGGACAGCAAAGGCATCTGTCGACTTATGAGGCGTAAAGACGTGTCAGTGATGTCCAGCCCTGCTAGCCTCAGGTCCTCCACGTTCCGCAACTTGCAGCGGTTATCCAGTTGACCTGTTTGTTGGTCAAATAAAGAGCAAAGCAGATTAATTATTAAATTTGGTCAACAGCTGAAAGCTATAAATGCTTGTAAAAAACTTGATTTTTTTTTTAGTTTGAAAACCTAAATCTAAAGTAAGTCCTTGAGGAAACATACTGCACTCTTGTACAAGGGTGTATACTACATAATGTCTTTCTATTTATAGAATCTATAACAATAAGCCAGACATAATGCCTATTTACAAGATTTTCACATCATATTATACTTGTTTGTACAGGAATATTACTACATAATGATCACACACACCTGCTGATATCAATGCATTAAGTCTAACATCACTATAATCATAAAGCAACCATGTTGTTTACATTTGAACAATATTGCTGAGCAGTAGGTATAGCTTTAATATTGCTCAATGATGAGTCAGTCTGTACCATTTATGGCCATGAGTCATCCCTGACCAAAATGATAGACAATGCTCAGCCAATCAGAATTTGGCAACACAGGCTAATCAATAAGGCTGCAGCCTAAAACTGATGTTACTATAAATAGACTGGCTCTTTATCTAGAAATCTGGGATTCCCCAGCTGTTTAGTGACCTAGGTCAGTTTCTAGATATGAGAATCATTTTCTCCATTTCAGTCAATAATGGTCAAGTAGGTATAGCCAATCAAACAGCACAATACACATGATTAGATGAGAACAAGGCTGAATATCATTAGCATATACATTATCATAGCATTAGCAGACTGAAATCCTCCTGTTGTTTATGCTCCACTTCAGATAAATCCAGCCAAAAAAAAAAAAAACTCTCCCACTTCAAAGTAGTTAGGTATTACTAAGAGTTTTAACATTAACACTTACATAGTGAGACGGTTTATATTGCAGCAGTTAAAATTCAACCTTTAGTGTCAATGCATCCACAATGCATTTATGCATGACGGGGGGGGGGAGCACATTTATGACAGCGATTGTGCTTCACCTGGTCTGTTGTCTGTGGGAGGGGAGAGGAGGTCCCTCATCTGTGCATCTTTGAGTCCCTCCACCCACTGCACATCCAAGGTGCGCAGCAGAGGGCAGCTGGAGGTGCAGAGTGCAGACACAGCAGCCCAGGAGCACCCTGATAATCTTAACACTCGCAGACCTGAAACATACAGCAGCACTGTAAAATACTGATTCAAAAAAAAGGAAATTTTCTTGTCCTTAGATCAAAAAATCACTTATAGTTAGGTACCTGGCAAACGGTTAATAAGCCAGCTTAATTGCTTCTTGGAAATGTTGGTCCAGCTGAGGTCCAGAGACACGGGCTGTCGGCGGATAATCCCACTTAGCATAAGTGGTGTGACTGAAGTGCTGCGGTTCAGATCTATCTTTGTCCAGAGTCTCTTGTCACAGCACCTAGAAAAAATAATGATTTGTGTTGAATGTCAAGTCTTCATGTCAAAGCAGAGCACCCAGAAACCAAACTTTAATTGCTCCTCCACAATTCAATAGTTTTTCTCTTTTGCAATAACTGCAAACATCAGAAAGTAAATCAATCCAAGTGTGTGCTGTGCATTTACCATCTGTTCCACGTCTTGCACACTCTCATGCACACACACAACTCCTGGTGTGTGAGATAGTGGAATATCTTCATCCAGAGCTCTCGCTGTATGGTATGTGCTTTACCATCTTTTAGAGGCAGTCTGTCAGGAGGCGGGCTTATCGGAGGGGGCCGAATAACATGCCGCTCCATTTGGACACACTTGGGTGGGGAGCGCGGGGGTACTGGCCGGGTCGTTGGGGTGCTCCTGTTGAAGCCCAGCGGAGTGATCTGACTCGGGTAGAAGTGTCGGAGCTCCCAGGAGGTCCCATTTCATCTCTTTGGTCTTGAGGTGGGCTCTCTGATCCCCAAGCTCATTGCCATTGCGGAACAACTTAGGTTCCTCATTTTCTGTCTCTGGTTCCGCCTTTAGTGGTTGCCTGTTCTCGTTGGCCATGCAGTCCTCAGTCTTCTGGATTTCCTGGTTAAGTGCTTTGCTCAATTCTCGGCTCAGCTCTCTATTAGGTAAACGCCGCTTACGCCGAACCTTTGGACGTGAACCCTTTTCCTGGGTTTCGCTGCCGCCCTCACTGCTGGGGCCGGCCTGTGGAGAGCTGCAGAGAGACTGGTCACTGTCTCCAATGGGTGTTCTAAGGCTGGGGTTCAAAAGGTCATTTTTTGAGTCCTTGTAATCGCCCTCGTCTTCAGGGTCTCCAGAACGCCCTTTCCTCTCTACATAACTCCGGAAATGAGACTCCCTTCCTTCATCATCCTCTTCTTCGGCATCTTCATCATCCTCTTCTGTTTTGATTTGATGAAGAAGTTTGGAAAAATAAGGATCATCTGACTTTTCCTAGAGTTAAAAAAAAAAAAAAACAGTACAAGAATGACTTGCATTAATTTGGTACATGTGGAATTACCCCCCCCCAAAAAAACAGCTGCACCTACATGTCTAATAAAATGAGCCACACTGTACATTATACAAACCTTCTTCCTCACACCGAGATCCTCTTCATCATCATCATCAAACAGCTTCCTCTTTTTCCTCAGTTTGTCCTCGGGCCGAGGCCGTGGCAGGTTGCTAGGTGAGAGGACCGGTGGCTGTCGGACTGAGAGACTCCTCAGGTCGGTACCTGGGCGTCTCCTCTTTATCTGATCTCCTTTTAGCTGCAGAAGAAACATCCCCTTCCTCCTTCACGGGCTTCTGTTCCCTCAGCAAAGAGCCGGGGAGGTTGGAGGCGTACTTGAACCCTGGACCCCTTTTTTGCTTCAATGCCAAAGGGACAATAATTGCGAGACAACTTTATACCTTTAGCCTATAGTGACAAGAAAAAAGACCTGTTCCTAAAAGCGCTTCTAAGGTTTAATAAACTAATCAGTGTAACCAAAAACATAAAAGACAGCAGTCAGTGGTTTCCTGCTTCACTGCCACATATGAAAGATGTAAAAAGTATAAACAGGAAGTGGCAAGTTGAACACACTTTAAATGAATACTGAAATAATGCAAAAGGAAAGCAATGACAATACCAAAACTCTTTAGTAATAATTCTCTTTAGTTGCCATAACACACTTAACAAGCTGAAACTGAACTTTAAAATCTTGACACACACATATTTGTACTCACTTTTCCACTCTTTCCAGCATGGTTGCATTTAGGACATTCCCAGCAGTTAGGGAGTTCATCGTTGACCACCCCCGAAGCGTCGCACACCTGATAAAAGCAACGGGCAAATGAGTCGGATTTCAACTTGAACTGCGAGCTCTTGCGCAGTTTTGTGTTCAGTGTTTTCAATGCAAACAAAACAAGGGAAGTGAAAGTGGCTGTTGTGACGCATACTTGTTAGGCAGGTCAGCACAGTTTAACCTCAGCTGCTGTTAAACATGCCAACTCTTGCTTCATGGATTACACAGAAAAAGGAAGTATAAACAGTTAAAGAACTCCACTGAGTGCAAATATACACTCACAAATGGTTGGTAAAGTCTAAACTGATGTATGACGTCCTAAATTTATTCAGCAACACAACAAAAAAAGAGTGAGAAGAACATGAAAGAATGAGAGACAGAGAGGTGGCCTCTTTTTTTGTGTGTGTGCTAGTCTTTTTATGAATCTAGCCCATGGCATTACAAATTCTTAGCTGCACAACAAACACAGAGCATGCTTCAAAAACTGGTTCGACCGAACCTATGCAAATAACTTGTGTTTTCACATAACAGGTTCAAACAGGGTGGGTGCTGCTTTAAACTTCTGGTCTTGATCATACACAGTTTCTTTTAGGACCACATTATTTCTTTTTAATCTGACGGGTTTGTTCTTAAATCCCTGATTTCTTGTTTTCTTAAGTATGTGTTGGGTCAAATCCTCAGCATGATGGAGTCATGTCGGAGCCATAAAAACTTCAAAACCACATCACAAAGAAAGGGTTACGTAAACATCAACATTTCTGCATCCAATTATCTTGAGTGACTACAATTCAACTGCCTGACTCACTCCAGTCGTGTTACAATGACCTGGGATTCCTAACACATTACTTTAACACCGTGAGTCACCATCAGAAGGCGTGTAAAGATGAGGTGGAGTTATTCGGCTGATCTCAGTGTACCCCTTTGTACCTTGAGGCAGTTAGGATGGACGATCTCATTGCAGATGGAGCACTCCATCAGCATAAAGTTAAACTTGTCCTCCTCATCCTCCAGTGTGTCCTCCTTCCCTGCTTCTTTGCACACTACACACACTGCTGTGTGGGGCAACACGGGCTACATGGAAAAACAAAAAGCAGAGATAAATACTTTTAATACGCATTAAAGTAGTTTATTAAGCAATGAATGCTTTCTAAAGACAATACTGATAGCGTTTTACGCCCTCGTGTAGGCTTTTGATTCTAAAGTTCTCTTACTACTGACTCACCGCGATGCATTGTCTCATGATGCAGGACTGCTTCATGCGCCCTGGCCCACCAAACTTCTTCATGTCCTTACAGAAGTGACACTCTCCGCATTCAGACCGGAGGCACGCCTCGCACTTTCTGCAGCGTGTCCTCCTGCGGCGCGCTCCGGACGAACTGCGGTTGGACGGCAGCTTAACAGCTGATGACGTCCCCATCTTGGGCTTGGGCCGATTAGCCGCCCGCTGCTGGAAGACAAATGGTGAAAGATGTCAGGTGACAGCTCAAAATGAAGACACTTTGTGCCAGTGTGTAACTGGACACAGGATCTTTAAGCAAGATAACAGGAGAACAGATATTAGACCGAATGGCTGGAGCAACTAATCAGCATCAGGAATGGCATCAAATTGACACTGAGATCAAACTGTGGCACATGGATTATGTATTCATTTATAGGCCAGTCATACTCCTACTTAATTATAAGTCAGATAACCCAGCTACTAGAAAATTTCTTAACCAAGCAAGTGTTTTCAGTTTGATTTTGGGATTTTTCATCTGTTTTATTCAGGCAGAAAATTTATATTGATTTCCATATTCTAAATAAATAACTTAATTAATTAATAAAATAAAATTGTGACGTGACTCCTGTAGATTACCACAGACCGTGATTTCTCAAATTGAACTGAAATGACCCAAAATAAGATATTCAGATTACCACTGTATTTCAAAGAAAAGCCTCAAGCGGTCATATTTCAGAAACTGGAATCAGTAAATATTTGCATTTTTCCTTTAAAAGGCACAGGATGTCTATTGGACAAATATGGAAACTAACCACATATGATGGCATATAAATGAGACATATTTGAAGGCCTCTGACATACAACTATTTTGTTACTGATTTAACAGATGATTCACTTCTTGGCTACTGGGCTAAACAGCACTGACTTTAAATCAAGTTAACAATTGCAAAAAAAAACCCATCACAATTCCCAAGGTGACTGCAAATCTTTGTATCTGAGATGTTGGAAAGAGCAGTTGTTTGATGTTGTGCATTAAAAATAAAACCACTAAATCAATGATCAGATTGAAATCTAATCAATTACCTGACCAAATCCTGAAATCTAAATTCACTGTGTTATTTTCTCACATCTCCTTCTTACTCTCTTCCCTGTTGCCATGGCAGGGCGATATAAAGCACTATGAAAATAAGACAAATCACACAGGAGGAGAGGTTACCTAGGCAACACATTTGCCTTTCTGATGGCAACCGTTTGAATAAAAAAAAAACACTGTGAGAGATGGATAAAAATAAGCTCAGAGTGGAGCTACGATTTGTGCTGTGAGCACTTTCCTGATATCATCTATTCTTATTCTATTACTGAAAATACACACACCCCACATACTACGGCTGATTTGAGTTCTTTGAGCAATTATAACTCCATTAATTTGTTTTTAAAAAAAAAACACACCAACTTTTTATTAAAACAGAATTCAAGCGTCTGACGATTTGTTATGTGGAAGACGGTGCCGAGTCGTCGCAGACAGGTAAAGCAAGCTGTTCCAGGCGAACGACAATGTCACTGATACTATCTGAATGATATTCCCTGGATGGAGTGGAGAAGCCAGCCCTAAATGTGTGATAACAAAGCTTCACGGTACACTGTTAATAACAATGTGACAACATGTTTCTTCTTGTTTAAGAGAAACCGTTCTTTGTAGCATTTTCCCCTCAGGAGGATTTTTGGAACGTGTTGTTAGATCTATCCCTTTACATAACAGAGTTTCATCCATTGTGTTACTGTACGTCCTTTCTGCACAAGAAGATGCCTGCTGCTGCTGACAGAGCATCTATGCAAAACAGGGCTAAATGATCTAACCAAGCAAAGCTTATTTTCATGGTGCCAAGCTTTCCATTAATCTATCTGACTAATGCGGAAATATGAGAAAGAAACACAGAAGGAAGGACAGGAGCTGCTTCTACTGCAGGTGTGGCTGCTACCTCACCATTTAACCTTATCTCACACAATTTTTTTTGTCTTGCACAGCTTAGCCAAAGTTAAGCCTGCAGAGTCTCTGAACAAATCAGATCCATGCAAAGTTTCAACCACAACAAAAAAAACTGACATGTCCTCCTTTCCCTGGATCTCTCTGAGCTCTACTAAAAAGCTACTTTCAGCTGTTCCCTTATTCACAGGGGGTCTCCACATGTTTGATCGGGCAGATTTTTATGCCAGATGCCCTTCCTGTTGCAAACCTATAGGGTTTTGTGTCTCCTCCCAGGATCAAAATAGGGATCTTCTGCTTGTTAGGCAGATGTGTAAACCACTACACTATGGAGCCATCCTACTATTAAAAAGAAGGTTGTTTTTTTTTTTTGCCAAGTGGGGTCCTCAAAGTTGCAATCAGCTGGCTCTTTATAGGCACTAGGGATTGGCTGCTGAGCCCTGAGAATAAAAATGTGGCTCATATTATTGTGACACAATCTTCTGACTCAGCATCAGCGTGGATTTCAATGGGTGAAAGTCACATTTCTCTTCATCTGCTGCTCATGCACACTTAACACACCATGTGCTACTGTCCCTATAATATGTCACAACAGAAAACATCAAAATATCATCTTTGATGTTGCACTGCTTGTGGGTGTTGTGGATATAAACATTGTGTAAGAACAGGGATCTAGCACTTACACCAGCACTTCTCATATTTCTCTTGAACTGTGCATACCAATTGTGTACTAGAGACTTGTGCAATATCTAATAAGCCCTGTGAGGAAGAATTCATGCTGCTGACCCCAACGAGCATGCACTCCCATTTCACACTTGAGAAGTTTGCCCCCCGTGAACCACATTAAGACATTATGTTGCGTTTAAGTGCACACAGTTCAGTTAAAATTCAAACATATTTGCCCCAGTTTGAGGCCACTGGACCACTAAGTAACAGAAGCAGAGCCACTTCATTGTTACCCTCTCCCCATCCCCCTTCTCTGTCCCTGCTTCCTCAACGTTTTGCCTAAAGCTTTCTTAAAGGCGCAGAGTGGTGGGACAAGTTTTGGAAGTGAGAGTAAATCAATCACATCAAAAATAGTTTCAGTATGCCAGCTTAAACAAAGTACACGAGCAAATCAAAATTCAGCCAGTATAAAGTTGGAGGGCCTTACAGCTTAAGGCAAGTGGATGACAACGAGCCTGTGGTCACAGCCACGGATCCGTAACCTCACTGGATGAGGCTGCTCTCTATTAAGAGGTGGTCAGTACAAAAATGGGTCGGTTGTGGCTAACAGGATAGATGGTGTCCAGGAGGCGAGGGCACGGTGTGTTTGGACGATCACGGCATACAGAAGGAGGAAGTTCAGCTCCTTTAACTGTGTACAAACATTTAGCTACGTGTTCGGCTCTATTACCGGGCTGACCGAAGAAAAAGGTTTAAAACACACCTTCTCCTTTTAACCCGACTAACCCACATATAGACAGAGAGGAAACGCGGATACAAACATTCACCCGAAGTAACTGAGGAAAAACGTTGTCAAAAAACAGCTTTCTGTTATCAGGAACACACTTTGGCGAAATACACACAACAAGTAGAGTTCACGAAATTAAATACCTGCTCAGACTCGGAATCATATTCATCATCGTCTCCGCTCAGTGACAAGGCCATGTCTCCTCTCTCTCATCGTTTGAGAAAACTAACATGGCTGAACAAGCTAAGCTCTTCCCCCTCCTTCACCCCAAACACACGGGCAGGTTCTGCAGGCTGCATTCAGGAACCATGGGGAAACAATAAAACCCTGCTCACCAGAAGCGAAACCCATATGGCGACGTCGACTGAAAAAGCGTAAAAGGCACACCTGTAGTTACACATTTATTTGAAGTGTAAAATTTATGCAGACATTCTGGCAAATATATAGATTTCAGTAGTGGTAAGTCATTGTCTTGACACCCCTATCCATTTGATAGCGAGGTTAGAATACGTAAATAACGCGGTAATTGAATGCAGCATCGATTAAACAGGAAGTAAAGAGAAGCAGGTAAGACAAGATGGCTCCGTCCCACACTCGTCCGTCTTTGCTTATCTTGGTGTTTGTGGGCCGCCTGTTGGCTGTGTGTGGGCAGTATGACTCAGTGACATAACGCAGTCTTCTAAGGTTTATTTAATGTGTTTAACCTTTTAATCGTTAATGGCTTAGGAGTTTACAGTAAACTCCACAAACTGCATGAGTTTATGCAGGCGTCTGTACGTTAATGTTGATAATAATGTTTTGTATTTACTTTAAATGGCTTGAAAAGAAAAATCCAACTATGAATGTAGTGTATAAAAACAGTGTATAAAGTTCACTTAATGTAGCTAGATGTAAACACTCTTAAAATAAAAGTGAAAAACTACTTTGATTTCATAGTCACTGTTTCCTATATCTGATTAAACTTGACAGCACATTCAACACAACTTGAACTATGTGTTACTCTGTATTTGGTACTAAAATTAGTTATAAAATTATGATGATTAAATGCTGAGTTGTGTGAAGCAATTTTGAGTGTGTAAAGTTTGAAAATGCTTCATTTTGATGCCACCCAGTGTCTAAACTCACCTGGAGAGCTCAGTTTGCCTCAACTACTGTGTGATGACTTGTGAGTTATAATGTCTAGGGCATCTGACAAGTGAGCCGAGATTCATACTTGCATAAAATCCAGGAAGGATGTCACACATATTCATGATGTGCATGAATGAATATTCCATGAGAGAGAGAGAGAGAGAGAGAGGGACTTTATTGATCCTAAAGGAAATTCAAATGGGTCACTCTCAGGAGCTCAGTGAATTCCAGTGTGGTACCGTGATAGGATGCCACCTGTGCAACAAGTCCAGTCGAGAAATTTCCTCGCTACTAAATATTCCACGGTCAACTGTTAGTGGTATTATAACAAAGTGGAAGCAATTGGGAATGACAGCAACTCAGCCACAAAGTGGTAGGCCACTTAAAACCATAAAGCAGGGTTAGCAGATGTTGAGGTGCATAGTGCTCAGAGGTCACCAACTTTCTGCAATCAATCAACACAGAACTCCAAACTTCATGTGGCCTTCAGATTAGCTCACGAACAGTGCAAAGAGAGCTTCATTGAATGGGTTTCCACGGCCAAGTGGGTGCATCCAAGCCTTACATCTCCAAGTGCAATGCAAAGTGTCAGATGCAGTGGTGTAAAGCACGCTGCCACTGGACTCTGGAGGAGTGGAAACGTATTCTCTGATGAATCACGCTTCTCTATCTGGCAATCCGATGGATCAGTCTGGGTTTGGTGGGTGCTGGGAGAACGGTACTTGTCTGACTGCATTGTGCCAAGTGTAAACTCTGGAGCTTGAAAAAGGCGACTGGACTTCTTTAAGTTTCTTGAAGATGTTTCACCTGTCATCCGAAAGGCTTCTTCAGTTCTCAAACCAAAAGGTGGAAAGACCCAGATATTTAAACCCCAGTGGGGGTTGTCCCTTTGAGGTGGTTATTACCCTCTATAGTTCATGTGCATAATCACATGCGCCAAGGTGTGAAAGAAGGCGTGGGTTATTACAATCAGTGGTTTTGGGTGATACTAATGTGGGCCTTTGCCCCATTCTATCAAGTGACCTATAGAGGTCTCTTGAAGAAAGGTGTTAATGGGGGTTGAGGTGCCTGGGGAGGGAACTCAGGACAGTATTGTAGACTGGGGAAAGTTGGTAATGTAATCCACCTCCTCTGTTCAGTGATGTTTGTTCATGTGAAAAACAGTGGACATAGATGGCTTCTTTAAAACCTCTTTCAAACCATCTGTCTTCCTGGTCTAAAATGTGAATATTGGCATCCTCAAAATAGTGCCCTTTCTCCTCCAGATGCAGATGTACAGCTGAGTCTTGTCCTGTCGCGGTGGCTCTTCTATCTCTTGGCCTGCGTTTGTGAAGAGGCTGTTTTGTTTCTCCAATGTAGAGGTTCACTGCCTCGGACAGCACACATTACGTTACTTATCTTGTGTTTGGGCATTTTGTCTTTGGGATGGAGCACTTCTTTCCTTAGAGTGTGACTATGTTTGAAGTATACTGGGATGTCATGCTTGGAGAAAATCCAAGCCTGCCATATAAGGGATATAAGGGTTGTACTGCTTATCATTCTTATTCTCTCTAGTTTGTGTCTGACCTTCTTCTCTGTGCATCTTCGCTGATTTGATGAAAGCCCAGTTGTGATAACCACATGTTTTTTTTAGGGCTTTCTTTACATCTTTATGTGTGTGTTCCTTTTGTTTCCCTTCTGCCTTAGAGGAAACATTTTCTACTGGGTGTTGCAGGGTCATAATCAACCCAAGTTTGAGTTTCAGTGGGTGGTGGGAGACCAAGAGTAGAGACTGGTCTGTGTGTGTGTGGGCTTCCGGTAAGCTTCAATGTTGAATCTTCTAGCTTCCTCACAGCACAGTCAAGGAAACGTAACCTATCATCCCTGATATCCTCTGTAGTAAAACTTATGGTTTTATCCACAGAGTTGATGTGGCAAGTGAAGGGTTCTGCTTCTTGGGTTTTGATTTTGACCCAGGTGTCATCCACATATCTGTACCATTGGCTAGGTGTTATCCCTTTGAAAGAGCCAAGCACTTTACTTTCCACTTCCTCCATGTAAAGGTTGGCTACAATGGGTGACACATGCTTTTGTCTGTAGAAACACCATGGTTTCATCTGCATTCAGGCCAAGATTGCAGAACTTGTTGGTAAAGTCTGTGGAGTTTGTTATGTGATGGAGTGTGTTACCTACAAGCGGGGATAAGATGGTGGCGAGTTGCTTGGAAATGTTGTAGGTGACTGAGTTTATACTGCTGCTGTTGGGTCTGAGAGGTTCTGAGACTCCTTCTTTGTGGCTCTTCAGATGTCCATAAATGCAAGGAGTAGCTTCTCCAGGGTAAAAATGGTAGTAAGTGGGGCAGTCAGTGGCTTTTTCCTTTTTTGTTGTAGGAAACAGATGATTTTCTTCTTGCAGTAGCTTGTGAAGTCTTGTCTTAAGACCTCATAAATATTGTTGTCACTGAGGAGTGTAGTGATTTTGGTGTGGTAATAAGATGAATTCAGAACAATGTTGCACCTCTCCTTGCCGACTGGTAGTATGGTGTTGTTCTGATCTTTACTCAGGGCTGTGAGGGCCTTCTTTTCTTGAATAGTGAGGTTGGATGGAGGAATTCTTGCACTGATTTGCTCTGCTTCATGCCGTGTTAGTTTGTTATTTTTTATCGCTGTTTTTATGGCTGTGATGAGATCCACTATGGGCAACTGCTGTGGGAATATGGCAAAATTGAGCCCTTTGGCTGGCATATTCTCTTCTGGTTTAGAGAAGACTCTGTCTGATAGGTTCTTCACCCACTTCTCGTGGCTGTCATTGAAGTCCAGTTGCCTTTTTCAAGCTCCAGAGGCTACTATGACCTGGATGACTGAGAACCTACACAGATATATTGCCAAGTATAAAGTTTGGTGGAAGGGGGATTATGATGTGGGATTGTTTTTCAGGAGTTGGGCTTGGCCTCTTAGTTCCAGTAAAAAGAACTCTTAATGCTTCAGCTTACCAAGATATTTTGGACCATATCATGCCCCCAATTTTGTGAGAACAGTTTGGGGATGGCCCCTTCCTGTTCCTTCCTACACAAAGCAAGGACCATAAAGACACATATGAGCCAGTTTGGTGTGGAAGAACTTGACTGGCCTGCACAAAGTCCTGACCTCAACCTGACAGAACACCTTTGGGATGAATTAGAGCAGACCTTCTTGTCCAACATCAGTGTCTAACCTCACAAATGCACTTCTGGAATAATTATAGCTGCAAAGGGTGGACTGAGATCATATTAAACTCTATGGATTAAAAATGAGATGTAACTCAAGTTCATATAAATGTGAAGGCAGATAAGTGAATACTTTTGGCAGTATAGTGTATGTCCGCTACATGAGATTAAGTAGTCTCCACTGTGGTAATCTAAAACATCCTACAGGTATATATAGATATATGTGGTTACTTTGTGGTAATTGATGCGATCTTGCAAAACTTGCTCACTAAAAGCACACTAAAAAGACCTGATGCTGCCCCACAGTGGAATTTTTTAAGCTCGTTTTTTTTTTTTATCAGTTCTGTCATCATTGTGTAATACCCATAATTCTCTCTGTAGATAGCAGCAATAAGAAACTTTAAATGATTTGTGAGTTATCAGATGATTGTAAATTCTCCTCTTAAAGTTGCATAAAAGTGGATTGCACTACTTGGCTGAAGTAATCAGATGATATTTTCGTAATAATAAAAAAGGACACCTTCACGCAGTGATTCCTAAAATGTGGACCGGGCTCCCCTGGTGGGCCGCGAAGGTACTGCAGGTGGGCCACAGTAATGACAGAAATTCAGTTTGAAATTAAGTATGTACAGTTACTTATTTATATGAATTTAATCATTTATATAAAAATTGAATTAAGACTGCTAACAGGGGGTGGTTAGTTTGTGATATTACTCATTACTCTGACCTAAATGCACTGCTCTTGTGTTGAAGTTTGTGTTCCAGTGGCAAGTGGGTTACATACTGGCATTAGCTCTTTATATGTGACTGGGTAGCATTAGTAATTTATGGCCAACAGTCCGTGTTGCCCATGTTTTCTTAATAACATTTTGAAGGAAATACATTACTTGTTTGATTCAAGTGAAGATTTAAGATGATTTTTTCGGGAGTGGGATTTTCTCATTTTTAAATGGGCCGCAGCACTCTTGACTTTGGGAACGGCTGCCTTCATGCGTATTCATTACTGGCGCACAGACGGGGAGGTGATCTGCCGCAGCCCGCAGCGCTTCTGCCTTGCGTTGGATTGTGGGTATCTTGTGTTTCCTGATAGACTCTGACAGTCGGTCAGCTGTTGAACGGAAAGTTTTTGCCAAAGTTTGATAGCTTGTTGTCTGGTGTTTTTAGATGCTGGATCCTCCTGGATCAGCATTCCCCGCGCGCGAATTTCACTGGTCATCGAGCACCATCCTGTAGAACTAACCGGTTTGTAACGATATAGGGATTAAAAAATTATTTCGTAATGAGCCTGAACGAGCACTCCCTGCAGGCTCTGTCCTGGAGAAAACTCTACCTGAGTCGAGCCAAATTAAAAGCCACCAGTCGGACTTCGGCTCTTTTGTCGGGCTTCGCAATGGTAAGTTGCATTTTAATTTGACCCCGCCGACAAATACGTTCATGTGACGCAGATTTTTATTTATTTATTTATTTTTATGTTTCCTTTTGAAGGACTGTGACCGTTTTACAGGCCTAATGACGGCTACGATGCACTGATACTTAACATAAACGACCGTTTTGTTTACTGTAAGTCTTAAAAGCTCACAATGTCAGCCCGTTGAGTCATATGTGGCTTCTGTAACATGTTATTGCCCCATTGTGGGGCAATCGTACCTCCGCAGAGGGAAACTTTTTAGTTTAGAGGTGGGGCTCGCCTGCGCACCCCTTTATTCAGGTTTATCTTCCGCTTTAGTAAGTAGTCCGCAGAACAGCACTAATACATATGAGCACAAGAAACAATAAACTGAAAAGTTTTTTAAATAATTTCATATAGTGCCACTTTTTTTTAAATTTAACTACATGCAGTTACAATGCAATTTCTAAAACCAAAGATTAATTTAAAAAAGCATATTCTATGCAATAAAATACCATAACAGCATATAACGTGAACTTCCTTCCTTCAAAAAATTAGAGACATACTCTAGTGTACACTTCGCCTTTACTGTCTTTAAATATATAGACTCTGACCATCTGACCCATACTCAGCTCTGTAAAAGTTTTCCTTTATCCTTTTATTACCGGCTGGTAAGCCTGTGCTTCCATTTGCTTCCCATATATATATATATATATATATATATATATATATATATATATATATATATATATAAAACCTTTTCTTGCCTCATATGCTTATTAGGGCCCGAGCACGAAATGTGCAAAGGCCCTATTGTAATTGCGTCTATTTATTATTATTATTAAGGCATAAATGAATTGGTTTTTTGGTGGCTTTAACATGCTCAAAAACTCATCAAACTTTGCACGTGCATCATAACTGGTAAAAATTTAAGTATTTTAATAGCTTCGGGCAAGGGCCAGCAGAAATGGCTCTCCAGCACCCCTAAAGTGCAGCCCCACCGCTGTGTTTCATGTACATTTATGAAACTTCAGACACATATTTATTATATCCAGATGCACAAAAAATCCTCTTGGAGCCAATCTCTAAATCCAACAGGAAGTCCGCCATTTTTACTTAAACATGCAAATTTGGCAATTTGCACCCCTCAGACTTTTACTATTAACTCAGAGGTTTTAGATGTTATCAACATCATATTTGGTTTGTCTAATGTACACACCAAGGGGAATCTACATTTGAAAAATGGTGAGTTTTTGCCAAAGGGGTGTGGCCCTTATGCCCCCCTGAAATTCGATGATTCGCCATGAAATTTTGATTGGCTCTCATTCATCCCTACATAGTCCAATCTGGATCAAACTTCTTCAGTCGGATGAGCATTCGTCCCTGAACACATAGATATTACCATATTTTATGACCATTGCAGCGCCACCTAGTGGGAGCAGGAAATGTCATTTTTTACTCTTTGAGGTCCTGTTCAAAGGTGGTTGAGCAAAACCATCTCAAATTTCCTCTGCAAAACCTTAAGGAGTTGGCCTTATACCGTTTTCAAAACTGTGAGTTTTTGCCAAAGGGCGTGACCCTCATGGAATGGCAAAGGTTGATGATTCGCCGTGAACACAAAAATGGACTGTAACTCAAAGTCAACTTGCCCAATCTGCCTCAAACTTCAGTGGTTTGATAAGCCTCCTCCCCTGAACACATTGATATGCATAAAGTCCATAAATGTTAGAGCACCACCTAGTGGCACATGGAAATATCATAAAATACCATGTTTTTTGCACAGCCACGGAGCTACATTTTATCTACATATCTAAAGTTGTTGAGGCTGATGTAGCACCCTAAGATGTACAAAAAAGTCTTTTGGACCCATACCCGAAACCCTACAGGAAGTCACCCATCTTCAATTGAAAGTGTCATTTTTCGCCATTTCCAGGCCTGCTATTTGACGCAACCTGTCCTAGGGCATTTGACCCAGTGAGACCAAAATGGCTCCAGATCATCTAGACAAGTAGCCCATCAAAAGTTCTGTGTGGTTTTATAACATTTTCAACAACGTTGTCACACCAGGCCATTGACATTTAACCTTGGATTTTTATCTCGCCACAGAATTGTTTGTGCACTTATTCACACATGCTTTGCCCAGTCAAGCTAAAAATGTAATCACTCATGTACACACCCAGGCTGAACCCATAACTACGGATTCAAGGCTATACATGCAAGAGTGGCCCCTACAGAAGCAAATACATTTTGTATGGCGTCCACAAAATTAGTTTCTCTGAAATGCATTAAAATTTGTTTCAACATTCTTGACATCTTCCTGATCAAAAAAGTCAATCAGACCCATGCCCGATTTTGCACGCCACAGCCGTGACCACACCCCAAATACTGCACTGGGTGTATATGGAGAGCAAAAGTTTTAGTTTGACAGAAATGTATGAAAATGGTTACAGACATTCTTGATATCATCCTAGATCAAAAACGTCAATTAGAACCACGCCCTATTTTGCACGCCACAGCCGTGAGCACCTCCCAAACTTACTGGATTGGGTGTTATATGGAGAGCGGAAGATGTAGGTCCCCTAAATGTAGGAAATTGGGTAGAGATATTCTGGCCATTATTCTGATCGAGTGAAGGTACGGAACAAACGTGCCACGGGTCACCGAGTGCGCCTCGGCTTGAAGCGAGCCACGGATCGACGTGCGCTGATCATCACCGCTTAACGGTTTTAATTTATTTAGTGTTTTTACTTGATGCACAAAATATTAAGTACAGTAACTCATGACCGAGGATGCAACTAGCCTTCAGATCTTTATATATACACTGCTCAAAAAAAATAAAGGGAACACTCAAGTAACACATCCCAGATCTGAATGAATGAAATATTCTCATTGAATACTTTGTTCTGTACAAAGCTGAATGTGCTGACAACAAAATGACACAAAAATCATCAATGGAAATCAAATTTATTAACCAATGGAGGCCTGGATTTGTAGTCACACACAAAATTAAAGTGGAAAAACACACTACAGGCCGATCCAACTTTAATGTAATGTCCTTAAAACAAGTCAAAATGTGGCTCAGTATTGTGTGTGGCCTCCTCGTGCCTGTATGACCTCCGTACAATGCCTGGGCATGCTCCTGATGAGGTGGCGGATGGTCTTTTGAGGGATCTCCTCCCAGACCTGGACTAAAGCATCCGCCAACTCCTGGACAGTTTTCTTTTATTTATGGTGGATGGAGCGAGACATGATGTCCCAGATGTGCTCAATTGGATTCAGGTCTGGGGAACGGGTGGGCCAGTCCATAGCTTCAATGCCTTCATCTTGCAGGAACTGCTGACACACTCCAGCCACATGAGGTCTAGCATTGTCCTGTATTAGGAAGAACCCAGGGCCAACCGCACCAGCATATGGTCTCACAAGGGGTCTGAGGATCTCATCTCGGTACCTAATGGCAGTCATGCTACCTCTGGCGAGCACATGGAGGGCCATGCGGCCCTCCAAAGAAATGCCACCCCACACTATTACTGACCCACTACCAAACCGGTCATGCTGAAGGATGTTGCAGGCAGCAGATCGCTCTCCACGGCGTCTCCAGACTCTGTCACGTCTGTCACATGTGCTTAGTGTGAACCTGCTTTCATCTGTGAAGAGCACAGGGCGCCAGTGGCGAATTTGCCAATCCTGGTGTTCTCTAGCAAATGCCAAGCATCCTGCATGGTGTTGGGCGGTGAGCACAACCCCCACCTGTGGACATGGGGCCCTCATACCATCCTCATGGAGTTGGTTTCTAACCGTTTGTGCAGACACATGCACATTTGTGGCCTGCTGGACATCATTTTGCAGGGCTCTGGCAGTGTTCCTCCTGTTCCTTCTTGCACAAAGGCGGAGGTAACGGTCCTGCTGCTGGGTTGTTGCCCTCCTACGGCCTCCTCCACGTCTCCTGGTGTACTGGCCTGCCTCCTGGTAGCGCCTCCAGCCTCTGGACACTACGCTGATATACACAGCAAACCTTCTTGCCACAGCTCATTGATGTGCCATCCTGGATGAGCTGGACTACCTGAGCTACTCGTGTGGGTTGTAGAGTCCGTCTCATGCTACCACGAGTGTGAAAGCACCACCAACATTCAAATGTGATCAAAACATCAGCTAGAAAGCTTAGGTACTGAGAAGTGGTCTGTGGTCCCCACCTGCAGAACCACTCCTTTATTGAGTGTGTCTTGCTAATTGCCAATAATTTCCACCTGTTGTCTATTCCATTTGCACAACAACATGTGAAATTGATTGTCAATCAGTGTTGCTTCCTAAGTGGACAGTTTGATTTCACGGAAGTTTGATGTACTTGGACTTATATTGTGTTGTTTAAGTGTTCCCTTTATTTTTTTTGAGCCGTGTGTGTGTGTGTGTGTGTATATATATATATATATATATATATATATATATATGTATATGTATATGTATATATATATATATATGTGTGTGTGTGTGTGTGTATGGCTGTCTTTGCTATATGTAAAATACTAAAACACTGTTAAACATTTCATGTACAAATATGTACCTATACACTCAAAGAAACTCTTGGGTGGCCTGGGATCCCTTTGTGGAAAGCAGTATTATATTTGTAATGCTTGTGTATATATAACAGCCTAAGCAAATGTGTTATGATGAAGCCTGGGTCAAATAAGTTGAAGTTATTCAGTATAAAAGATAACATACATTCTTTGTTTATATTTGGCATTAGGTTTGGCAGAGTAGACATTTAGTGGCTTATTTACCATGTTTTCATTCATTTGTACAAACCGTGAAACTCCAGTTTTAATTTAGAATTTTTGACGAACACAATGAATCATATGATTTTTCTCTCAGTTTAACAACTCTGATGCCTCTCAAAAATCAGATATGTGATTTCCTTTTCACCTAACAGCGCTGTTTCCTTGTTTGATTTCCCCAGGTTGCCATGGTGGAGGTACAGCTGGAGCGCGATCATAAGTATCCTCCAGGGCTGCTGATAGCCTTCAGTGCCTGTACCACCGTTCTGGTTGCAGTGCACCTCTTTGCCCTCATGATCAGCACCTGCATTCTCCCCAACCTGGAGGCCGTCAGCAATGTTCACAACCTCAACTCTGTGAACGAGTCTCCTCATGAGCGCATGCACCGCCACATAGAACTAGCCTGGGCTTTCTCCACGGTTATCGGCACCCTCCTTTTCCTGACGGAGGTGATGCTCTTGTGCTGGGTGAAATTCTTACCCCTCAAAAGCAATGCGGATGAGAAAAACGGCACCATAAGTTCTGGCGAGGCTGCGGCCATAGCTTCCACTTGCATTATGGTGCCGTTTGGACTTGTTTTTATTGTGTTCGCTGTCCACTTTTACCGCACGCTCGTCAGTCATAAAACAGACCGACAGATCCGAGAGCTGGAGCAGGTCATTCGGCTCCAAAACCAGCTGGACCACAGAGCTGAGAATGATGACCTGAAGTCTGCTGTCCATTTTCCCTGATCACAGTCATTGAACACACAACAGCAGGGACGTTCAACAAAGCTGTAGTAAAACCTTTATTTTCGCTTTGTTGAAATGCTTGTCTTTAGAAAGCTTCTACTGTACATTTCTTTGATACTGACTGTTGACAAACGTCCCCAACATGATTCAGTATGTTTTACTGTTAGGTTCTGTGTAAATCCTTGGCTTTCAGCTAAAAACATTTCTGCAATTTATCATCATCATCATAACTTAATGTATGGTAGTCTTAACATTTTCTAAAGGACTTCACATGAGCACTTGAGTGCATTGGGATGATACTTGTTTTGTTTTTTTTTGTGAAGGCAAATACTGATTTCTTGTTAGAAAAAGACACAATATAGAAAAGAAATGAAAGTGCTTTTAAATTATAACAGCACTAGAAAACTGTTGATCAGAGTAAGATCAGCAACTGGGAGCTGGTTCCACAGAAGAGGCGCCTGAAAGCTGAAGGCTCTGCCTCACATTCTACTTTTAAATACCTTAGGAAGCACAAGTAAGCCAGCAGTCTGAGAGTGAAGTGCTTTTTTGGGGTGATACAGTATTATGAGGTCTTTAAGATAAGATGGGGCCTGATTATTCAAGACCTTGTATGTGAGAAGAAGGATTTTAAATTCTACTCTGGATTTAACAGGGAGCCAATGAAGAGAAGTCAATATGCTCTCTCTTTCTAGTCCGTCAGTACTCTAGCTGCAGCATTTTGGATCAGCTTAAGGCTTTTCAGGGAGCTTTTCGGACAGCCTGATAATAATGAATTACAATAGTCCAGCCTAGAAGTAATAAATGCATGAACTAGATTTTCAGCATCACTCTGAGAAAGGATGTTTCTAATTTTAGAAATATTGCACAAATGCAAGAAAGCAGTCCAACATATTTGTTTAATATGTGCGTTGAAGGACATATCCTGGTCAAAAATAACTTCAAGATTCCTCATAGTGTTACTGGAGGCCAAGGTAATGCCATCCAGATGATCTGGTTAGACACCATGTTTCTAAGGTTTTTAGGGCTGAGTACAATAACCTCAGTTTTATCTGAATTAAGAAGCAGGAAAATAGAGGTCATCCAGGCCTTTATGTCTTTAAGACATTCCTGCAATTTTAACTAATTAGTATATGTCATCTGGCTTCATGGACTGAATCTCTTCAAAACTTCCTCTGCAGTTAGCTGTTAGATGCAGGTATATTGTATAACTCCCACTTACTGCTGCATTTTGATAGTCTCAGAGCATGTTTACTAAATTTGTCTGGCAGTATCTCCAAGCTTTTACCAAACCTTAGTGGCTTTCTGTTTAGCCATTGTTACATATTGTTTGTGTCAAATGTTCCCTACCTTTTAATTTAAAATATGCTATTTTCACAATCCTTATTTTTTGAAGAGCTCCAAAGCAGACAGAGTATATTGCCAATAATGTCCAGCAGTGTTAGTCTACTTTTAAAAGTGTGTTATTGCACAAAACAATTTAAAGAGTTATCCTGTGTCAAAGAAAGGAGTTATCCCTTTGTAAGGTAAACATTTGCTTCATGTTACATCACTGTTGCAATTCTGATATACTGTAAACCCCACAAATGGTCACTGGTTTCAAAGAAGTGTTTTTGAGTGTGTGTGTGTGTACATTATTACATTGCATGAAAATTTTGTGTGTTAGGTTTTTTTTGGTACTTGTGTTAGTCTATAGGTTTGAGCATGTTCACATTGTTTAGGTAATTGATGTTTATAAGTGTGGAATATGCTGTATTGCTGAATTGTTTTACATTGGTTTGGGCACTTTCTTTATAGTTTTTACTGTAATATTCATATGTGCGGTATTGTCATGACAAAAATTTCAGTATATTGGACCCCCAAAATATGTTCTGATGATATAGAAATATTTGAGAGCAACTTTCTTTTTTCTTTGGGAAACGTATTTTTTCTTTTTTCATTTCATCTAATTTAGACTCCCTGAATATTGTGAATGCTGTGTTTACGTCAAGGTAAATGCTGTTTTATTGTTAACATGCAATCCATGGGTCTGGTTTATACTGAGTCATGGAACTGCAGTAACTGTAGACCACATTTGCATTCAAATTGTCCCGACCAGGTGATAAAATCTCTGTGACACGTAGCAGAAACCAAAGACTGTTGGGAGCTGTACACAGACAGTAAAATGGTTGAATGATGCTAAAGGCACTTCCTTAAGTTGATTTAAATTTGCCATTGTTTTTTTTACATGGTGTTAAACAAAGTTTGTTTTAGTTGGATAAACTGCACACTCCCTGTGTGAAACATTTAAGATGGGAATAACCACTTGTGCCTTCTTTAAAAACACAGCAATGCAATTGAAGATGGGTCACTGTGTTTCATTTTCATGCTTTATTTATGTGCTTCATTTTTATGTTAAAAAAAAAAATATATATATATATATATTAGACTGTTTTTGTCAGTGCACAACTTTGAAGTGAACATTTGCTTATGTGTGGTATTAATGCTTCATGAAAAAGCTTGAAGCATTATGACCTGTTGAGATTATCAGGATGTTTTTTTGTTGACAGTTTGAGAATAAAAAAACAAACAAAAAAAATCACAAAAATTATCACGTTTTAAATTCTATGTTTAATGTCATCTGTGTAGTCATGTGCATGTATAAAACACAATTAATGAGGAAACATTCTAATGTTTCATAAAATGTATCTCAAATTGCAACATCTAAAAGGAAACCACACTGGAAAAGCCCAGACATGGATTTGAGTGTAGGTTACAGTGCCAGGGACTTGAAGCCAAGACACACAAACCCTCCCTCTCTCTTTCTTTCTCTGACTTTTGTCTGGGTTCTTTGTCACCATTAGCACTTGTTTTGTTGCTTTCCTGAAGAAGTTGTGCATGGTTTCCCAGTATTTGGCAGAGCTCTCTGAGTGCAACACAGGACTGATTCTTCCTCTCTCCCATTTCCCCAGTCAGAGTTTTATTCCCACAAATGACCTGCAAATCATTAAACTGGTTACGCATTATCTAGCTGCAGTTACAAACTGGCAACAGTAATAGTAACCGCCATACAGATAATGTGCTTTGTAGTCTGACCTAATGGCATCGTTTATCAAGCTATCAACAAGTAAGACGGTCACTTTATTAAAGAAATGCTACGCCTCAGGATGCCACCCAAAAACACTGTACACGTTAAAATTGTGTTATGTTTATGTGGTATGATGTACAGACTGCATGTTTAAAATGCGGTTGAGATTTGACTCACATATTTTACAAATGTAAACAACAAACAGTAAAGACACAACTTATTAATACAATTATAACAAGCCCTTATCAAGGCTCGGTCAGGGAGAGCCTGTGAGCGATTTGAAAAAAAAGCCACACTATTTTTTACATGTATTTTTTTAATAGATTAAAATAAAACTGAATATCTACAATTATATTAAAAAGCGCTTACAAGAAAAAATGTATATTAATAAAACTCAGGTCATTGTAACCAAGAAAATTAGTGTTTAAATTATTAAGACATGAGGGCAAAAGGTGATTTCAGAAGTTTAAATAAAGACGTTTTTTAATGACATCTTAATCCCAACAAAGTGTCATTAAGGTGTTATTGAAGGTGCGTATAAATACCTCACCTCTTGAGCTACCTTTGGTGTTCTTCCGCCTCGTTGAGGGATCTGTGTTTCGTCTCCGTCTGCTGGCGGAGGGATCATTATCCAACCTTGGCGACGAACCGTGAAAACACAAAAAATTAAATCCCAGCAGTTTTTTTTCCCCACAATGTTGCTCCTTCAAAGGATAAAACTTTGGTACAGGTAAGCAAGTTTTTTTCTAAATATATATTGCAAGACTAACCATTGAGTGCTTGTGTTTTTCCTTTTACAGCCTGTTATCTTTTCACCGAGGATAAGGTTACAGGTGATGCTCTCCATCACCTGTTGGGGTGTGTTATGAACCTCTAGCGGAGCAGCAATGTCGGCTAGCTAACAGCGTGGCACAAAAATGAGCACCCGGAGATGACTGTTGTTGTGTTTGTTAGGTTTTGACGAATGTAATGGAAAGCGAAAACCAAACTACTGAGAGAGAGAGACAGCCTCAACACTGGAGAAGTTGCAAGTTGATTATAGATCCTGCGCTGACAAACGGGCTATACAAAGTCTGCCGTTATGATGGACAATACTTTAACCTGCCGGTGAGCACCTGCCTGCTTTTCATGGATGATGTCAGCACATTTCTCCGCTATAACTGCCGCATAAGTATATTATATGTATAATAATATTAATAGTAATGATTGGCTTCTCTGCCAGGTTGAGGACTTAGGTCTACTTCCTGTGGTCACAGTCAGAGATCCGCGCATCTGCCGCCTGTGGAGCAAGTACAACAAAACAGACCTCCTGGTTCCCAAATTTAAGGTAATTGTTAAATTACTGTAATAATAGAAGCATACTAATTATCACGATTAAAAAATAATAATAATAGGGCATCTATTGTTTTCCCATGTCCCTCCAGATTGATGAATGGTACGTTGCTCCTGTTCCTCCCAAAGAAGTGACTTTTTCTAAGTTGAACGACAATGTGAATGAGACTTTTTTGACTAATATGTGCAAAAAATATGGGAACATTGAAGAACTGGAGATATTTTATAATCCCAGAAACAAGAAGCATTTAGGGATCGCAAAGGTCACGTTTGATACAGTAAGGGCTGCAAAAGACGCTGTCCAGCATCTACATGAGACATCAGTGATGGGAAATATTATTCACGTGGAACTTGATCCTAAAGGTAACCGTCACATCTTATATATGTCGATGTATAAATCTCAGTGTCTGAATTTGTTGATTAACTGGAATGTGCACCTCCTCAGGTGAAAATAGAACTCGATATCTCCAGCTCTTATTAAGTGGGCTGTACACACCTTGGACGTTGCCGGTGGGCAGCAGTGAACGAGCTCTTCAGAGCTTAATTGACAGTTTGCTGGTAAACACTTAAAGCTGCTCATAATGGATTGAACCATGAAGATATTGTATCTTTAATATTTTTTATAACAACTGCTAAATTGATGTTTTTGTCTTAGCAGTAACTTGCCTAAGATGTTTTTCTTTTTTACTGCCACGTCTTACAGGGAAGCTCAGCCGCACAGCAACTGGGAAGTCTCTGCAGCCCCACCAGCATTGCTACACCCCTCTCTCTGGACACAGCCTACTCCAGTATTTGTCAGGACACACCTTGCAGCTTTGGGCTTACACCGCGTTCGCAGGGAACCCCCCGCACTCCCAGTTTGTCTGCGACTCCTCTCTCCTCCCAGGACTCCTGCTACTCCAGTCTTCAGGCGACTCCTGTCCTCCAGGGGGAACTCTCCGCCTCTAGTGTTCACAAACTTTTAAGACAAGAGTTTTGCCATCGTAGACCTGCCAAGCAGCACAGGGGATGTAACCAAGTCTCAAATGTTAGAATAATTTTGAAGCAGTTCCAGCCACAGTCACTGCACCCCCTTTCAACCAGAAAACAAACTGGCTGCCAGCAGCTTGCACTGTGGAGTCACAGTGCACAAACCTCTTCTAACAATAATGATGAGTCTTCCTTTAATCTTGCCTCCCCTTTTCAGGAGACTGAAGATGTGGTTAACGCTAGTTATGCATCTTCACCTCTGAACAGCAACGCTTTCAGCATCCTGAGCATTAATCTCTCAGCTGACCAGCAAACTATAGCAACCTCTCTGTCTGATAACCACCAGCCAGAGGCAGCTGTATCAAGTTTAGACTCCCGCATTGAAAGTTTGCTGATAAACAGCCAGATTGCTGACCCCTTATACTTTGATAGAAAGACTTTGGAGGCCGATACACACTCTCAAGACAGCCCAGCTTCACCTGGCTCACCTCTTAAGGTTGCTTCCTCAGACAACTCACTGTTTTGCACTCCAGCGTCTTGTGACCCCATCACAAGCAGCCACCAGGGCCCCCACAATGACGTGGTGGATGATAATGAAGATGATGAAACTACTCAAGCTGTTTCATTCCTTACAAGAAGCTCCCAGTCTCCCAGTCCATCATATGTTGGATATTTAGAGAGCAGAACACACATAAACAATGAAGAAGGTGCAGAGAGGGTCCAGCCATCGCCATGCCCAAAGGTAATCTATCAAAATACATTTCAGTGATAATAAAAATAGTATTTATTATGTTGTTATTATGTAAAAATGTTAATGTTGTAATGTTAATCAGCCAGTCAGACATTTTTTTTTCTGTCTTACTCAGCAGCATCATGCAGCATATGAGGATAGGGAGCATTCAAATAATAGGCTATCTGAAGTGCTGATACCAGCAGAAGACCTCTCGCTGCCTGAGCCTCTATCTGGTTGTTCTTCCAGTAGCACTGCTCAACAGCTTATCCCGAAAGCTCCTCCGATTGGTATAGCTGGATGCTCCCAACCCCCAGCACCCCCTTTCCTTTTCCCAATTCCTCTATTTCCCCCCTCTCTTCCACCTGTTCCACCTCGCTTGCCAGATGGCACTATCCCCATCCCACCTCCAGTATGGATCCCACCTCCGGGCCATAAAACTGCCATCCCCATTCCTCCTCCCCCTATTCCACCTCCTACTTCAATTCCTCCTCCACCAACTTTCCTGAGACCCCCTCCACCTCTGATAGTGCCACCCTCTGTTCCACCTCCTGTGCACATGTACCCCTTACCCATGCAGCCTGCATGTCCTTTGAATAAGGGAAATCCTCCAAGGCATGGTAGTGCACCTTCATCATTCCCTCCACCGCTCTGGCCTGCACCTCCTTTTCCAAGGTTTAACCCCTTTGTGCCACCACCGGACTACCTGCCCATGCGGGTAAACCCCAATAAGGTCACGACAGAAAAAGTTTTAGATATCCTCATGGATGAACTGAAGTCAATCATTAAGAAGGACATTATGCGTAGAATGATTGAAGGAGTCGCTTTCAAGGCTTTTGAGGAGTGGTGGTACTGTCAGGAGAAGAAGACAAAGGTAAAACCTTCACATCCTTTTTTGTCTCTTAAAGTGGGCACATGAACAAAATAATTTGTGGCAGTTCTCTTTTGGAGCCACTGGGTCTTATTACTGTTTTATTTATTTAAGGTACAAGCTTCTCCTCTGAAAAGTGGAGTGACAAGAGTGGAAGAGAGGAACAAATTCCTAAATCCCCTCAGTAACATCGGTGAGCAGAGGAAAAAACCACCACTGCCTTCATTTAAGGTAATCTGTTCTGCAGGCTGTTATTTGGAACACATCTGCATTTGACTGCTAAGTGATGCGTAAATAAAATTAAAAAACAAACATTTTTTTATGCAGGTAAAAAGGAAGAGGTCAGAAGGAACAGGAGATGACGCAGGTTCTGCTCTTGCTCGTTCTGGTCAGTGCAATTAATTCAAATTTCACTGTATATTAACTTTCTATGCAAGACTGTTGCTTTAGCTGTGTTAACTGTGTAATTCTCCTTGTTGCATTAGATGTGAAAAAAGGGGACGACATAGTGAGAACGTCATCTGAGGGAGCCAAACGTAGACACGCGAGGCCACTAGACCTGGACAGTGATGATGATGATGGTGAAGATGGGGAAGAAGATAATATACTTCAAGATAAAGAACTGATACCAGACAAAGTGAAGGTTTTTGTGCCAGAAGAGGATGAGCCACAAATCCTGGTAAATGAAGAGACAGAAAAGAAAAAGAAACAGTAAATAAGAAATAAATAAAAATACCCTTAGGTCAGAATTTGAGTTTTTTTTAGCACTAAAATGTCAATTTTAACTGGAAACCTTGATCTTCTGAAGACAGCATTATATAACTGGTGCTCTTATTAGTCTGACAGAGATGATCGTGGTGGTGGTGATGATGATGATGATGATGATGACAGTAATCATCCTGTGGAAGAAAATGAGCTGACAAAAGAACTGATGGAGGATCAAGATGATGGAGAGCAGTGCTTAGATAGTGGTATGTTAAAATCTCATACAACACTCAACACCAGTTATCAGTCATATATCTAACATTAAACTGTGCTGTCTCCTTTTCGAATGTAGAGATTTTTTCAGAGAGCAGTTCCTTGGAGGAAAGTGAGCGCATGTCAGACTCCGACTCTTCAGATTCATTGTTCTCAGAGGGCTTTAGGGATACGTCCTCTGACCTGACGACTGAAGGTGAAGACAATGAGGAGGAAAGCGATGACACCAGGAGTGACGAGTGTGTGGTGATATCATCAGACGAAGATTCAGTGGAGCTCGAGCCCCCTCCTACCCCCTCAGCTCCACTAACCCCTGGTGCTCAGCTGGATCTGAACCAGCAGGGCTGGTCAGATCTGTTTCAAAGGCAGGAAATGGAGGAGAACCCGTATACATCCTGCCAAGAAGACGACTGTGACTTTGATGCCATGATGGAGCTAAATGCCAGCGAACCCCAGGACCTGCAGCCCCCATCACCTCTAGGACTCTCAGGTTGTACGTCTTGTGTCCTGTGTAACAATTGATCAATGAAGTTAGTGCCACTAGGTTAGTCAAAAGTGGTTCTATTGTCAGTCATGTAACAATTACAAATTATACTTGCAAACCTGTCAAAGAACTACACATAGGTAAGTTGTGTAACAGGTTTTTAAATAATGATGTAGAACAATTCCTTGTTAATCTGTATAGCAGTGGAGCCAGGCTTCGATGTGGAGATGGAAAGCCCGGAATGGACAGTGGAGTCTCCAGAGAACATAAAAAACCTGAGGCCTCCCACTCCTACTGGCTACCTGGTGGACAGTGACCCTGACGTGCTTTTAAAAAGCAGACCATCATCTCCAGCTGTGGAGGAGGAGGAACGACCATCAACACCAGGCAAGGGGATAGTGGTTGAACTGCAAAGTGAGGATTCAGAGGAAGTCCTCTCCCTCTTCCCAACAAGTTGTGGACTCAATCAGCTGTCCTCTGATCTCCTCATGGCATCACACCCTTTATACCAGGACATTCCTAAGACTCCTGGTAGAGATGAAGGTGGTATATGCACTCATTACAGCTCAGGAAGAGCTCCTGCAACACCTGGAAGAGGGTCAGCAGATTTAGAATATAGCACAGTGAGTCTACCACTTAGCAGTCCACCTCCTATCCAATCCCTGCCTAGCAATCCATACATCACAGCCCCAAAAACTCCAGGAAGAGACATTATCCTGCCCCGAAGATCAATAGTCCACAAGAGGAAATCACAAATGGTAGCCACATCACTGCCTCTGTCATGTTTCAGAGGTTCTTCCATCACAGTGTCCTCCCCATGCAGCGTCTGGGAATCTTCATCCGACAGTGTTGATGAGAGGGATGTACAGGTCCGTTCAGGTGTGAGAGCAAAGCCTTTACAGGGCCTGGAGAATATGCCTGACCTGTTGGACAAGGAGAAAACCTTACTGAGGCAAAAACGGTGGAGGAGGCTGAAGAAGAGAAGGCGAGCCCGTCACTGGCAGAGATCATTGAAAAGAATATGTTCATTCTCCTCTCACAGTCATCCTCACAGGTGGCGTTCACCCTGTGAGGAGAGGAAAATCCTTCATAGTGTTTGGAAGGATGGCCTAGATGAAGAAGATGCAAGGTTTCTGCAGTGCACCTACGAAAGGCTGCAGGCGCAGAATAATTGCTCTGGGTGGCTCAGTGACACACCCTGGATACCTCATCCTCATATCCTTTATTGACAATGTTTTATGTTAACATTTTTTTGTAAATTTTGGGAAACACTTCAGTTGTTTTTTTAAATTCATATTTTAGTGTTTTATTTAATTAAGTGCATGGTTGCTGTTGAAACATCAGCATAAGCAGGTAAACTTTTTTGATTGACGCACAGCACTGTGTATATTCTTCTGTTCTTCAAATCCTTGACTGCTGCTCACTGACTAAGGTCTGTGCAGAGAAGAGTGAGGAACACAAATCCTGGCAGCCAAACCACAGAACTGGCTCTGCGCGTAGTGAAGGTTTTTACAAGATCAGCAGGAAGGATAAAATGAAGTATCTCAACAGCACGAGGCTGGCTACAGAGCTTCCATCTACAAGTGCTCAGGTATTAAAGAGGACACACTGTGAGGATTTCTGTGTCCAGTTTATTTAATCTCTTTAATGTTGACATATTTTTCAGCAGGGAATGTGCATCCCAGCCCAGCAACTGTCTTCACTGCGTGCTGGATCTGACTTCAGGTGTGAACAGCGCCGCCTGCTGTCTTCTTTCAGTTGTGACAGTGACCTGGTCAAGTTCAACCAACTCAAGGTTAGCAGGAAATTAGTAAAGATGAGCACACTGTACTGTAAAAACCCTGCTCTCAGTTTGAAAGAAGCCTACACAGAAGTGGAGTCCAAAACAAAACAGCACATTAGTTCTGCTCTCTCAAAGCTTTTTTGTGATTTATGTAAGCAGTTTCCAGGAATAGTTCTCCAGGCTTCTTGAAGGACATTTCAGAGGTTTTCTTTGGATGTTAGTAGATATGTTTGAGGGCATTTTATTTTAAAACAGAATCAACTGGATCTTTCAGGTCCTGTAACAGGTTTTTGCTGAAAAAAGAAGATACAGTTCATCTGTAGTATATTGTTTTTCAGGCCTGCCGCTTCCACTTTTGTCTTCTATTTGACCAGTTTTATCAGATTTTTTTAAAGACACACTGCACTTGCCAAAACTTGCCAAGATATGCCAAGTTTTCAGCTAATAGCTATTTGGGAATCACCTTGTTTGTGCAAAAATACTATTTTATGTGTGTCAAACTGTGTTATCTTTGGCAATTTTCATAGATTCAACTAAAGAAATGGGAACATTTCTGTGTTTTTAGGATAGGCTGCTGGTAACAAAAGTAAAGTAAGTTGCCTGTTATGTGTAAACACAACACTGGTTCATCCCTTGAGTTATGTGCCTTTGTAAGCTCAAGAGTTTTGCACAACATTGTATATAAATTTACATAATTGCATACACTAGCTCAGCAGTGATTAACATAATCTCATTTGAGTGACAGTCCACTTTGCAGCTGTTGAAACCTGTATTTTATCTTCTGATAGTTCCGAAAGAAGAGGATTCGTTTCAGCAGGAGTCACATCCATGAGTGGGGCCTGTTTGCCATGGAGCCTATTGCTGCAGACGAGATGGTGATTGAGTATGTGGGCCAAATCATCCGGCAGGTAATTCAGACGCAAACTAATGACACACTTTCATAACGCAACCTGATTCTCCTACAAATGCCACACATGCACTTTTAACAAACTCCTTTTCCCCCTGATTGTTTATCTAAATGAGTCCACTGGGGGCCTCAGATCGTTCTGGGTAGTTTCCAGGAGTACGTGTAGAGTGCTGGTGATAAACAACCCTCGCATGAAAAGCCACATCTGTTTTCTTTCTCCTCAGGTCATTGCCGACATGAGGGAGCAGAGATACGAGGAGGAGGGCATTGGAAGCAGCTATTTGTTTCGGGTGGATCAGGACACCATCATTGATGCTACTAAATATGGGAACTTAGCCAGGTTTATTAACCACAGCTGCAACGTGAGTACCAACCTGTGGTGTTATGGTTAGAGATTAAAGTGATTCCAAATAAGGCATTCCTATTAAAAGGTTTATGGATTTTTTTTTTTTGTCTTACAGCCTAACTGCTATGCAAAGATCATCACAGTGGAATCTCAGAAGAAGATAGTTATATACTCCCGCCAACCGATAAACATCAATGAAGAGATTACTTATGACTACAAGTTTCCCATTGAGGAAACAAAGATTCCTTGTTTGTGTGGGGCAGATAGCTGCAGAGGCTCCTTGAACTAATCATCTATTAAGTGACCTGATTATGTTAAAAGCCAAAGTGACAAGCTAAACTAAAAAAAGTCATTTTAATGATGTACAGTCAGTACAATCAGAAACTTTATGGAAATCATAGAAGAGCTCCTGAAAGCATTGCAGACACGTGGTGTTCAGTGAATAATGATTTAATACTAAGCTGCCATAAACAATATACAAGTCAGGACAGGATCAAACAATCACGGAGAGCTGGTGTAGAATGACACCTATAAAACCTGCTGTTTTAGGCGAAACATTTGAGAACAGTTAAAATAAAGGTCCCAGTTTCTGTTGACCTTATTGTTCAAAAGTTAACAAAAGTGTATAGTTAAATGTTTTCATTTATGAGAGCTCAAATGATGTTTTGCTTGAGTCAAGCTCGTGTCAATAATAATGGTTTTTCTTGTTGATGTTTTATAAAAACTTGAAGCACTGCATTATGATTTGAAGTTGTTGTACTCGTGTAATTTTTGCAAAAGTGGGAGAGATAAAGAAAGACATAAAATGAACAATTACTTGTAATAAAATGTGCATCGCGCACAGACACACAAAATAAACAGCATCAGTATGCATGCTTTGTGTATTTCTCTCAATCTAAGAGAACCAATGTAGTACATTATCAGTATAATACTTCTAAGGAATAAACAGGATATTTAATAGTGTTCTTTTGTAGTAAACTTATGGTTATAGCACATTTTCTTAGAGTTCTTAAATGAATGTATTGCTGAGTTTATATCTTCTTTAAATCTCCATTTGGTGTCAGAACAGTCAGATTTCCTCTAGCATGCTGGTCTGCTTCAATAGCCTCAAAAAGAGATTTGAAATTTCCTGCACCAAAGCCCTGTGGATGAGAAAGTGAAATGTACAGTATATTGTTTTTTCTTAATACATTTAAACATACTGTAGAGTATGTTTGCACTGCTTTTGTATCTAGTGCTGCCCTCACCTGGTGATTGTGTCTCTGAATGACTTCCAAGAACACAGTGGGGCGATCCTGAACCGGCTTGGTGAAGATTTGAAGTAGGTAACCTTTGTCATCATAATCCACCAAGATCTTTAGTTCCTGGGTATGGGTGAGGTAACGAGACAATATTTTGCATTATGGGGATGGAAAGTTGACCTGTATTTCATGTACTCAGCACAAAATGTGTTCTGTGCACTCCTCATTGCCTTTAAAAAAACTTTTTTTTTTTATTTTAAAAATGTGATTAGAGAGTGAATTGATTCAACATGTCCTACAATTAAAACATTTCTGACCTGCAGGACATCAAGGTCCTCTGAGATTTTGACCTTTGAGTGTTTCAACTCCTCTCTCAGATGGTTGTAGTAAGTATCTGGCACAGACATAAACTCCATCCCACGTTCCTTCAGGTTACGGATCTGCAAACAAGCAATTCATTATTAGATTTTAGCTGCTTTTTCAAAACAACCTGTTGCAAATGTAAACACGGTGTTTTAGTAGTCATACTGCAGTAATGATATCTGAAGTCCTCATGGCAATATGCTGCACTCCTGGACCTCCGTAGTACTCCACATATTCCTGTAAGCGAATAAAGTTGTTTTTAGTCCATCAACCATATGGTTAGTGTTTGTTAAACTGAATACTTTGGCTCTGGTTTTAATCTGGCAACACAGATATTTAATTAACGCAGTCAAACTGTAAGCAACATGCCTGGATTTGAGACTTTCTCTTTCCCATTGCAGGCTCATTGATGGGCATTTTCACAGTCTCCTCATAGTTTGCAACTACAATTGAGCGCAGGGCGCTGAATTCTGTCTGAAGTTGCTTATCATCCACAGACCAGAAACGGTGAAAGAGAAGGTTCCTTTGATACCTGTTAAATGAAGAATCATGGGTTAGGAGCCACTGTGGTGTAAAAAAATCATTGAAGTTGCTCTCACAGTGTTTTTATACAATAAGGCAAATCATTTGATTTCTTCATGCTCTACGAACTCATCTAGATTAGAGAAGTAATCATTTTTTGGTGTGCAAAACATCAGGGACTTGACTTTTTATGAGCCCGAAAGAATTTGGTTCTTCACATCTAAAAACCACCAGCCCGTGTTACATGCCTCTTCAGGGTTAAACCAATGAGCATGCTCATTTAGAGAACTGCCTTCGTTCCCCTAATGGGGTAGAAAAAACAAGATCCAGATGTGGAGAACCCACTTAATGCAAAGTCACGCTGAGCCCTGCAACATGCCAAAAAAGCAGAGTTATGTAAGAATCAGACACCCTTTAGTTTCGCCTCTCATCCGCCCATTGGCTTGTATTTCTGCAGAGCACATGGGAGATGTTGGCCTTCGAGGCTTTTTGCTAGACTGACTTTCTAAGATGTGGCTAGGATTAAATTGAGGGTGTATTTTAACACAAAACATGATCTTTTTCTAAACCTAACCAAATAGTTATGCTAATTAACCTAACCAGGCTGCAATTGAAAACATTCAACTAGGAAACCTTCGAGGCTTCTGCAGATCCCACCCGAACAGCAGTGTACCATAGCACATGTGGTAAACTGCTGTTTGATAGCTGCGAGTCTTACCATTCCACCACTGGAACCATCTCATCATCTGGTTGGTTTCCTACAACGTGATCAATGAAGTCCAGATTTCCACTTGGGCTGCATGGAGGCAAAAGCATACAAACAAATCATTCAGCTGTTTGGGATTCAGGCAATATACATTATCATCTCATAAGAGTATCACATCCAGAGTAATTTACGTTTGCTCACAGTTTGTTGAGTAAGGGGTCTTTGAACAGAGGAGGATGGAAACCAGGGAGAAACAAGCCACTGTATCCTGTCCTCTCCACAAATGTGTGAGTGGTATCACCATACTGAAGTAAACAAAAGCAAAATCTAAATCCTGGATTTTCTGACGTTTCCAGATTATTTTATAAAGCCCTAAATCACAACATCTAAAATGTTCAGTGTATATGTACAGGACTCACCGTTTGCAGCACAGCCAGCCTGACTTTACCATACTTGTCCTCCACAGTGTAGGGCTCCTTTATAATGACTGCCCCTCGCTCCTGGGCTTTCTGTAAGGGAAATAATATTAATGCATTATGCAAGCAAAAGCTTTCAATTAGTAAAATTCATCACGAGCCATTAACTTAAAAAAAATAAAGAGAGCTCGGAATACATGTGTAAAATAAAACGGGAAGTATTACCTGAACCAGAAAGTCACAGTCCTCCACGGTAAATGCAATGTCCTTTACTCCGTCCCCGTGCTTAACCAAATGATCTCCCATCTCTTAGAAAATGATGAGAAAAGAGATTTTCTTTAGCTACACAGATGGTCCCTCTTAGCTAATTTTCAACAATTTTTCCCTTCCTCGCTTATTAATATTGATCGTTAGGGATCAGTGATGGCACAGATGTTCTTACAGCAGACCAGCTGATATTTTTAGACACAAAGTGGAAAAAGTTAGTTGTCTTCAGAATAAGAGGAAGAATGAAAAAAAAAAGTAGTAACATAGTAGTAAATGTACAAAAATAAAAAAGAAGAGTAGGGTTGTTTTATTCCCAGAAAATGTGACATCTTACAAATGAATTTCATTGTGAATGTCAGAAATAATTGTGAAAGCAACTGTAACTACTTCAGCTATAACCCTATTAGGAAACCAGCTCCTTATCAGTGCTGTACCTTTGTTTCCAGGATTGAGGGCAGATGAGAACACATAAATGATCTGTGAAATACAAAGCGCACACATAAAAATGACTGAACTCGTAACTCTGTGCATCTTTAACTTACACTTGAGTCACTCTGTAAACAGCTCCAATTTGAGTCTGATTTAGCTGTTTTGTTGAGAGCCGCTGTTCTAGTTAACATCAGTCGACAAATCTGCACATAGTGAGAAAAGTTGTGTCATTATTTAATTTCCATTCTTTCGGGCTGAGTGCTCTCTACCTTGCTTTGTTTGACTGCATGTGACACCACTTCACGACTGCCCGTCTCCAAACCTTGGTAAGCCAAAGGCTCGAATCCAAGCTTGTTACAATAATACGATGCAGCCTGTAGGAGACAATTGAAAACATGAAGAGTTACAGTCAGCTGAAAAGATGTTTGCAACAGATTGGCTTCAGCGCCATCTCCTGGCGATGAGATTTGATGCTGTTTGTGCCATAGTAGATCTTGGAGGTGGTAAAATGAGTATGCGGTCTGGTGTTTTATGTGCTATGTTCCCTCCACCCCTAGGAATAACCAATACAATTCCAGAGTTTATGCTGGAATTTTGGAATGCTGGGGGAAAAAAAAAGTGGAGTTAACTTACCTGCTTTGCATTTCCAACCCAGAATGTTATGTGGTCAAAGCAGAGGAACCTGCCCACCTCATGCTAAATACAAAAAGAAATAACAGAAATCATTCACATATGGAAATTTTTTTCAGTCAACAGCACTGCTTAACATCTAACATTCCTGAAACCAGCTTGTAGTCAACAGTGGTATAGCTGATGGTTGCAACATGATTAAATATTCTCTGCAAGGCAACACATATGAATTAATTATTTACCTTCTCGCCTTTGTCTGTGTATGTTGTCTATAATTGAAAGAAACACACCGCAAGTCATGACTTAAAGAAAAAGAACAGCTTTCATGGACTAACAAATATTATTTCCACGCAAACACAATTTCTCAGTGTGACAGAAGAAAGGAGCAATTTGAGAGAATTTATCAGAGACGAGCAACTCACCATCTTTGCTGGAGTTGGCGTGACCTGAGAGTCTGAATGAAATCTGTGGCGTGTGCCTGAATTTAAAAGCTGGACAGGAAGCGTCTAAACCCACTCCCACCAATGAGAAGGAGGCACTGGAGGAGGAGAGCGAGTTGATGCTCGGTGCACTTTTGCTGTTATGCAATGATTACTTTGGAAAATATTTCAAAACTTTAAAGATCTTATTAAAACTCATCACTTCATTCACTGAGTTGCTCACTATGAGAGCTTGCATCTGCAGTAGGTTCAATAGGATCTATTTCACAATCATATTGTGAAATAGATCCATCAGTGACTTGAGGAAAATTTTATTTAGCTAATAAAAAAAAAGAAGCTTGAACAACTATGTGTTTCTCTGTATGATTTGATAACACTTTTTTTTTAATCTAAACATTATTCTTCAGAAAGGATACAAACAACTAACTGTCCACATTGGTTTTGAATTACAGCTACATTTTTCTAGGAGAAGAAGAATGGGTCCATATGTTAGTGTTTAGTGGCAAGAGGAGGCTCACACATCCCAGACTCTCATTGGCTCATAGGGTTTACGCCGAGTCAACCTTTATGTGCTTTAAAATACCCCGCCCCCCCCCCCAATCCCATCGATCCCCTCCACTTGAAGTTTTCTTTTGATTTTAAAACTATTCCATTGTCTTTAAAAATCAAATTGGCCATAACTTAGTTGTGGTTCATGTAATGTTTTCACAAAATGTGTAAATGAGCTCAGAGTGAATGGTATCTGTATAAGACATCCCTGAATCAGACTGTGCCAGTTTATTAAACAGCAACTTTGATGATAAAACAAAGAAAAAGATTCAGGACAAGGATCCTGCATCAAATCTAACAGCTCCTGCTGAAAGAATTACAGAGGTAGTGGATGTATGATAGAACCTGTCTACTGCATGCAAGCGAGCGGATGAACTCTTGACCCCAAGCACAAACAGCACTGTTGGGTTTTCTTTGCACGAAAGAGCAGCTTCATGGTCCAAGGAAGCAAGTACGACTCATCAATTCAAATAAAGCTACAGTCAGTGTGTGTACATGCATGGCTCACGATTACTTTGCAGAATCTTCTGCAGTAAACTCCACCCTGACCTCCTAGACATGGAGTGAAATCCAAAATCTTCAGTAATTTACGATCATATGCTGCGATTAAATGTACGTCTTCCTTATGTATTTAACAGAAAAACATATGCAGTCAAATTTTCTGTCAAACAGCAGATTTGTTAGTTGCCTTTTACAGTTCTACTTTCCAGTAACAGCTCACTAATCACTAATGAGAAATTCAAACCCGCCCCTCAGCGTTCCAGCTGTCCCTAAAGGTCTTTGTTTTTCATGCTGTTACCAGGAGGCGTAATGTTGTCATGGGATGCAACGACACACACACACAGACAGAAGACCATAACATGTGTGATCAAATATTTGTAGCTGTATTACATAACTACTACTATTACATGATTTAATAGTGTGATATGGGAGGGGTTAGAGCACATGCTGATGAGCTGGGTTGCACTGACACTGCAGCACTCCTCACATAATTATAGTGGTTCGGTTCAAAGGAGACAGTCAAGACTGAAAATAAAAATGAGTGATACTTTCTCCGAAACAAATCCAGAAATCCTGGTGAACAGTGAACATCAGGAGCAACAACAGGAGAAACAACAAAACAATGCTGCTGCAGGAGAGGAGCATGCCTGTTCTCTCAGTCTGGATGCTAAATGCTTGGAGGACAGTGCACCTGCAGAAAAGGAGCCGCAGGCAAAGATGCAGTCTGTTTTGCATCAGGTACGTAACCAGATCAGATCACAAGCGGGTGTCAGACTCCCAAAGAGCAGCATACTAGAGTTAGTGCAAAAAGTCAAAGAAATAGAGCTTGCACAGCTTAGCGTGGAAGCTGAGGGTGAGGACGTGAGTGGTGAAGAGAAAAAACAAGTGTTGACATATGAGCGCGAACATGAAATGTGTCCGAAGGAGGAGGAGGAGGAGTTGTGTGCAACATTTGAGGAAAAGTTTGAAGCTAGAACAAAGGCCTTAAAGGATGAGTTTCAAGTTCAGATTGCAGAAGTGCGCACAGAAATGCAGGCCTACACTGACCAGGCTCTGAAAGCTTTGGAGTCTAAGATGCAAGGCTGGCAGTCCCACAGTCAGCCACAGGTAGAGCCCAGAGAACAAGAGAGCAAAGCTCCAGACAAGAAACAGAAGCCCTCAGCAGCTCCTTCTCTGGGGTCCAGGAGAGGAAGGGTCCTGACTCGGACCATGACTACCATCATCCCTAAGACCTGTGCTCCTGTCATCATTGGCCCACGTGCCAAATCAGAGACAATGAGCTTCTTGAAGGATGAATGCTCTAGATTTCCTCCTGAAGATCCAGTTTTCTCTTTATCAGGAAACAAGGCCTGCCAGAGCCACAAACCTCTCCCCCCAGCTCGCCCCCAACTGCATCAGCGTAAAAAGCCCATCCAGGCAAAAGCTAAACCAGGAAAATGACTCAGCAAAATCTTCATCATTTATGCAGCAAAAATGTCACATTTATAAAGAAATCACTGGTACCGCCTGTTGCACTTAACCTGTTATACTAATGCAGCACTGCTCATTGTATAAATAAAAAGAATGTCTGAAAGAATGTCTGTGCAATTGTAATAAATGCATGCAATATATAATAAATAAAGACCTTCCCAAAAGACATTCATAGTATCTCTTAAAGTTACAGAGTGTAAAATCTCACCTCAAGATGTCAGTAGAGATTGCAGTCAACTAAATTCTGTTTTCTTACCCCTCTCATTTCAAGTGCATAATACTAGCTACAGTGGCCACTGTTCATCTGTAGTAAGTGTAGACTGAGAGTCTGCTGTTTACCTCAGCTGTCAATATGTCCACATCTATTTACTCTGGAGCAGGCTGTGAAACTTTGTGAAAGTCGATGAATCAGTGATGCTCACTTCTATCCAAAGACAGCCATACTGAGGTGAGTGGTTAACGTTTCTGCCAGTAAGCGCTGCTGTTTTTGCTGCTGTTAGCTTCTGTTAGCTGGCATTAATGAAACTTTCCTGTACTTTGGATGTAACATGGTGACACATTGTGACACTTAGCAAATAAAATCTCACACGATGTGAAAATGTAATCAAATTTTTTACCAGAGGGAAAGTGTGATTTTTAGGATCTCAATAAACCTCCTGCATGTGACGGTGTGATCGTGGATGTTTTCTGGTTTATATATTTCAAAGGATTTACTATTGTTATGCAGGTAGGACGATAATTTTAGTTACAGAAACTGAAGCATGAAGGGCTCAGTTTCATCTTCAAAAGAGGAGGCATGCTTTTTTGGGTGTGTAATTACAAAAGTAGAAAAGGGAGAACAGCACAACAGTCATGCACAACAAAAGGATAGTACATGTAAGATGGTGCAACATTGTTTTCCCTTCCAGGCCAGTAATTAAAAAAAAAAAAATCCCAGTTACACAGTACTTAAAAATACTGACAGTATAATTTGTTTTTCTTTCCTGTAAAAACCTGAATTGTTACCCCCTTATTCTAGTGTGTTTATCAGTAAATATTTTTGGATAATTTAAATTACACCCTAATTGCATCAAAAAAATTTCACTTAAATTCATTTTAAAACTGAAGGGATTACACCCTCAGGGCCGTATAATAAAGTGCTGCCTACGTAAAATGAATGAAGGCTTGCTTTCATACACCAGCTTTGCTTTCAGGGTCCTGGTGTTGACTTGTTGCGTCCTCTGGTGGTGACACTAATTATAGCAGACAGGAATGTTTTTATTATCTACAGGTAAATAAAACATATTTATGGCTTCTATTTCACTGCTTTCTGTGAACCTTTTTTTTTTTTTTAACACACTTTATATTCATATATTGCATGTAAAATGTGTTTGATATTTTAATTTGTGTAAAGGAAATTAAACAATTTTCTTGTCAGTAGACTTGACACATGTCCATAAAATTTGGAAGCATTTCCCCCACTTTCTTTGCGAGAATAAATGTCCTTACTAAATTAATTAAAATATAAATAATGAAAATCCACAGTCACCCACTACATACAGAGTGTTTATGAAATTATAAGTGTATCGCTTTCCCATGATCATGACGTTAGTAACAACTACATGCATGCCTTTTATTTGAAACCCTATTTGTGTATATCAGTTTTAATAAAGGCCTGAAAAAAATGTGAATCTACTCCATAATCATCAATAAATAAGTAATTTTCAGCTTTCAACCAGAAATGGCGCTGTTTTAGTGATTGTACAGTTTGGCCAACAGATGGCAGGAGTTCATGTCACATAGCACCACGTAGCAGATAAGAGATGAAGCAGTTTTATATTTAAGTGGTAGCATTTGGTGATCCTAAATTGGCCATAGGTGTGAATGTGAGTGACTGTCTCTATGTGTGAGCTTTACACTTAAAATTTAGAGAATGTTTTACTGGGATACCACAAGTCAGCTGCCTGTCTGCAAAAGTCAGAAATTCACCCAAAGCACTTAATTCATACATTCAGCCATTATAGCAGGTTACAAAGTCCATGGCACCAACATTAAAAGCTGTTGCATTATCATGTCAGCTGTACACCAGTTTTTTTTCAATTCAGTAATGTCAGTTTTGTACATTACATTAAGCTTTTTAGGTAATTACAGCAGGAAAATGGCATCAAATGGCAACATGTATGTCAATATTGTACATGGTCCCTTTTCAAATAAAGTAAGGTAAAAGGTTTAATGTGAAAGTCAATAACACACCGTTATGCAGCACCCAGAAAATGGATGTTGTATGTCTGTTTGTCAATAATTAGCTTAATATTTTGTATAAAATCATATGCACTGAAAGGACAATTTACAACAAAACTCTTGTAGTTCAGGAAAAAAAAATACAGAAAAGGTTGATAAAAGCTGTGAAGCTACCTTAGCTGATGTTTCACTGTGCACTAGTAATTTGGGGCAAATGCTTGTATATACACAATTTAGTAATTCTGTCTTTTTAGTTTTTTTTAAATCACTTGCTATTGATGTGACAGTGAGTGTGAAATAATTTTTTGTTGTTGTTGTTGTTGATAAAGTTCATTGTCTACAAGGAGATGTCTGAATGTTTTGACTTTGTGTGAATTGCTGTTTCTGTGGGAATAATGAATGAGGACCCTAAAAAAAGTGGCTGTAGTGTGGAGGTATATGTGATCATGCCATTTTCAGATCTTGTAATATTTCACTCAGGATGTTAGATTAATGTTAGCTTAGTAAAGAAGAAAAATGCTTCTCTTTTGGGTATCTATAACTTCAAGATGCATACAATAAAAACATCAGTGGACTCTGGGACATGCTGCTGCTGCAGCTCATGATTTTCTTGAATTGCACCATGTCAGATTGCTTCATTGTAATTTGATTTCTTTTTGAAGCTAAAGTTAAAAAAAGGCTGACTAAAATAACATTGTTGTCATTTATGACTGCACTCTCTGACCTTGGTGGAACTGATGTCTGTGACCATGCTGCAAGCTTCTTGACACAACATATGAAATTCACAAACACAACATGTTACAGATAAGATACTACACACAAAAATGGGCTCTACCACTCCATTTTCCTTTTACATATCCTAAATTGCAATGTCATTTACCTTTACTTGCTGTTTGGTTTTGAACTGCTTCTGTCTGTTCCACTGCCTTTCAGTGTGTTCCTCCTTGTGCATAAGTGGCAGTGTACATGCATTTTAACAGATTTTGATAGTGGAAATGATCATTTTGCATATGATGGCTCTGAAAGGAAATTTTCTGAAGACAATTTCACAGAAAATCAACTCATCAGTTTTTTTTATTTTTATTAGCAAGTTGTGTGCAAGTGGTTACTGGAGACCTGAGCACCTGAGCGCTTCCAGCAGCTGAACTGGCACTGGGACCAGCCAGTGACAGGAGATGTATTTAGCTGTGAAGCAGGCACAGGAGCTGTGTGCCTTAAAGCAGGCCTTTCACAGTGGACGGGATAGAGAAAGATGTGAAGAGGACCTTTGTGTCTCAGGGATGATGAGTCCTGAGCGACCATATCCGGAGGGGGCAAAGGCCCAGTACATTCAGGTCTGGCCAAACCACGCTGTCCTCGGAAGCAGCATCTCCCGCCTAACGATATCCACCAGCAGCAGAGCTCATTATGATGCACTGTGCAGCAGGTCTGGCCTTTCCTACAAATATGCAGCAGAGGCTAGTACAGTTTTAGCTACACTGTTGGGCGTGTTTCAGAGAGCAGACAGAGAGATATATTATACATTTCTTTAGCCATTTTTTGGCTACAGAAATCCTACAGTATCCTCTCATTCACTCATTCAGATCTAGCCAGTGCAATAACAGGTGGAGTGGACATGTCCCCAAGCAACTATGAATAACAATGATGAGGAGGCGGTGTTGGAGGAGAGCCATGTGAAAGCCCTGATTTCCCAACCACCTCTTGAAATGTGCCAAAAGATAACAACGTTACATTAATAACACCAGTCTCATGTAAATGCAGCATTTTTCTGGGCCGTTGTTCTCAGGATTCAGACAATTACAGCGAGGGGCCACTTTCAGGTTTTTCAGCAGTGATCCCTGAGCAGACGTGGAAGCAATTTACGGTCATCACTGGTGTGTATTGTAGCTGTTCTCAGGCAGCCCCTTGTGTGAGGTACGATTAGACATGTGATACCTCATTATTCACAAGACCATTTTGATAAGACTTGGAGCAATCTGACTTTTTCCAAGGTCTGCAGAATACCAGCCACCAGTATCAGCACACATTCAAACAGAAGCAAAGGGATGTGGAGATAAATTTAGCTGTGAATGCAGAAAAAAACACAACAAAACACAAGCTTTGTTTTCTTTAGGAAAGCCTTCCAAGAGATCTCAGGATAAATGTTGTGAGACATGTGAACACTTTCACTAAACTTTATTCTAACATTTATTATCCTGTGTTTATATAAATGCTAAGCCGAGTAATTATTTTCATTACCATCACTTCAGTGCTCACAATCCAAGCAAGGATCAGCATTAAAGTGGCACCATGTTTAGACTGGTACCTTTGTTATTTGTCTTTGAGCTAACAGTTTATTGCGATATAGGAAACAGGTTTTATTTGAGAGGATGTCACACTTTTGGAGCAGAGTAGAAGTGTTAAATAAATGAGAAAAGACATAAACAAAGGTATGTGCCCCAGCATGGAAACCTAGTATTAGTGGGTGGGAATGGGTGGAGGAGAGTGGGGGGAGATCAGTTTTGGGAAGGGGAAACTGCTACTTCCCAGTTCTCTGTGTCAGGTTGGACCAACTTGTTTTGGTGGCTCTACTGTCTAGACTGGTGCTGGTCTCATACTTGACTCAGACACGTCATGTTATTAACAGTGCAGAATGAGCCTTAATCCTGTGGACAGTTTCTCATCACAAAGCTGTCAAGCCCTCACTGAGGATAAAAAACAAGGTTCCTCACAGAAAATCCTGCGCGTTCCACATGCGTTCATGTTTTGACTTGTTTTTGAGGCTGACGAGCCTGAAAACTTACATGTCAACAAAATGTGTTCAGCATTTGCAAGTTTCTGGTATTGGTTTTAATCACAGTTACACACTCCTCAGCATTCAATCTTTTATTTAAAGGTTTGATACTGGGAGAAATTAATGCTGAGTATAGAGCACCGAGTATTTTTCACTGTTTTCATTTTCTTTTCTGAACTAATGGCTGCTGGGTCTGAATGATGTCGATCTCTTTGTTCTAACGTCTAGCAAGTAAATTATGAAATGAGTTATTGAATAATTTGCAAATGACAAAAAAACCCCAAAAAACTAAAGCTTTAGGATTTGGTTTCCATTTGTTCTTTAAATTATGGCTTTATAACATGAATATTTATCAAAGCTGTAGCATTCTAGTAGAGTTAATTATAAGTGTAAATTTGATTTGATCAAACCTGACAAATAAACACAACTGTCATGACACACATGAGGAATTGACCTTATCTCAGTGCCCAGATGGAAAAGTAAAAAAAAAAAAAGTGTGAAAAGTTTGTGTTATTTTAAGACCCTCACTGTTTGCAGTAAAACAAACAAACAAAAAACTATAATAACTAATTTCAGAAATATGGAGAGGACTGTTGCAAAAGCTCCCCCTCTACGACAAACACACACACACACACACACACACACAGGATCAAATGCTCCACCACCCCCACCCCCTCTATATTTCTTGCTCTCCACTAGCGCCATTGTGCTTTAGTTTCATAGGAATGACAGACAAAGCAACCAGAAGAGGGACGCTCAGAGGTCACGCTGATCTTCCAGAAAACACAAACATTTTTGCTCTCACCGGCTTCCTCGTCAGCCACCTCAATCACTTTATCCCTGACTGTGTTCTAAATGGGTGGATTTGCTGTATAGAGAGATAGCTGGTGTCCTCAGTGCTGATTATTTTGTATGTGATGTGAAGAATGGAGAACTGATTGCCTGTGTTATAGTCAACAGGTGGATGAACTGTGCAGAGAAAGTAGGGTTAGTGTTGACAGCCCATGGTATGTGTGAAGTCTCTGTTTACATGTGCATATGAACACACACACACACACACACACACACAAAAACTCTGTGGGGTGCATTTGTTACTGCTTGGGTGGGATGGAACAACAGGGAGATCTGAGGAAAGGGGAGCAGTTGTGTTTTGATTCAGATGTCACATTAGGGTGTGGCAGCTCACACAGATGACAGCACTCACAAACTGGCACCTGTGTGAGACGTTTTAATGTGTTTCACTTTGAGTGCAGAGCAGATTGATTGTGTGACAATTACGTATTCAAGGGGAGTGCATTTCTCTGCACCTATTGTCTACCCTCACTCAAAAATATATCTGCGAGGCATTCTGTTGCACTCCTGCTTGCTACTATAATTTCTCACTATCACCAAATGTGAAGCTGAAAAATAGTAACTATAGCAAATGCAATATTAACAGCCTATTGAATAGCATCTTTTTTAACTAGAGCATGCAATTGGTTGACACATTGTTGCAGCTATTGTTTGGAACAACAAAACAAGCACATTAAACTTCACGCCTCCTGACCAGGAAAATAAAATTTGAACAGGGGCAGCGGATTAACGTGGTCGAACTCCCTCTAAGAATACTTTGGGTGTACTGCAAAGCCCACGTCCAAACATCCGTGAACACACAAACAGGTCACACAGGCCACACATGAACACCGAGAATGTTTATGTGCAACTGTTGTTTTTGTGTTGGCGGTGTCCCTGGTGTGCTTCGGTCAGCTGGTATTCTGGGTGAGTTATCCCAAAGTGAAGCATCAGACAAGCTGTCAAGCCAACTGATCTCAATAATAACAGCATGTCTGCATAGTCCAGCATGCATGAGTGACTCCGCTCTGCTTCCACGGTCTAATTGTTGCAAGTATATCTGCTGTTTTATGTAAAGATGAACCAGATAAATGCTGAATTCTTCTGTTATTACACAATAGAGTTAATGGTGCAGTAAAAGCCTGGGTTATGGGTTAGATTCCTTAGGCATCGGATATTTTAAACTAGATACATAAACCCTCGCTAATAAATCCATCAAGCTGAAGAATCACCGTGTGTTTGAACAATCCAGTTTCTGCCTGTGTGTGTGCGTCTGCGTCTGTGTGGCTCTCACGATGAACATCCTGCCATTTACTGCAAATATGCTCCGTTTCGCCAGGATGGACAACATGTAACATATGATCTCTCTCACACACAAAAACACAATGAATCACACAGCTTCATGTTTTGACTGCTTTGCACATGTGGTTACTTTAAAACAGTGGTGCAAAATGATCTATTTCCCAACTTCCTCACCTCATTTGCTTTTTTTTTTTTCCCTCTGCAAGAAAAGTCTTGCTTGCTGGTTGGAGCATCTGCAGTCCTCTTGCCATCCCACACCCACCCTGCACCCCAAAAACTGCTTTAACTGCAATCTCTTGTCAGCAGGGACAAATATTGACTTGTTTGGAGACCCGACTTCTGCCAGGATTAGACCACCACCCCCCACTCCCCCCACACCACCACTGCTATTTCTAAACGGTGATTATGCCCAACAGAGCCCATTACTGTCAAAAAAAAAATTACTGAGAAGAGTCACTCATTGGTAATGACCGTGTAATGCAGTGAACATGCGGGTTTTGGTTGGCCTAAATTTGACTTATATTCTCAGATGCCTATTTAAATGAAAACACATCACTCAGAATATGTGGATGGTTCCTCCTTTTGCACCTTAAATAAATACAGTGTTTGAAATTAAGAAATCCTGCTGCACTGCAGCTTTTGGAAATCACAGCTGAATATAGAATACACACTCAGGATGGCAGGTAGTTTGCATAATCCAGTCACTGTCTGGATACTGGCTGTGAATCAATAGAGATTAGAGGCCTATTAGTCTGAAGGTGTAAACCAAATGCAAAGTATTTCATAACAAAAGGTTGAACCCTTTTGGCAATTCTTAACACTGAAATAACAGGACTGACATGAAAGTGCAGGTTAAATATTTACATTTGCTTTCAGACTGTTCTCCTTTAAAGTGATATTTTAAAATCTAACTGATTCACACACACACACACACAATGAATTTAAGACATCTGGTTCATAGCACACATCTTTAATACAGTAGTTAGTTACAGTGATGTCAAAAAATAAAACATATACATCAATTTGGAACATTTATAAGGCTCCTCTGTCCCCTTTAGTGCTGTGACTGCACTACAAAACCCCTCCACTCCGCCCCACCCCTCTCCTGTCCCTCAACAACATTTGTCAACTGCCATCTGCCTGTCTGCCCATCTCCTCCCCGCAAACTATATAATTAAGCTGCAACACCTTTGCTCCTCTTACACCTCCCTCCCTCCCTCCTGCAGCCCCAACTTCTACCTTTGAAAACATCAAGCTTTGAAGAGGACACAGCTCTGTTTGATTTCCCTGCTCATGTACAAGTGCTTCTACAATAAAACAGCAACAGATCTGAACATAAATGGTATGAAAATATTGTGTAGCTTTATGTTTCATCCAGTGTAAAGAGATTTCCTCGCAAAGCAATTCATATTTTTGCCTTCTTTTATGATATAAATGAAAACTTCTTCAAATACAAAACATAACAGAAAAAAATTAAGAGTTTTTCTCTGAGAATTTGAGGAACAATGTAGCTAAGGAGCTCAGCCAGCTGGCTCCAGCTTCCCAAGTCCACAGAGCATACAAAGCATGGACCTCTCTCACTGTACAATGGGATGGACACAAAATGGATTTCATGACTGTAGGCAGTGACAATTCAAAGTTCATCATCTCATCTTACCAGCTTTGAACAATGGACACATAAAGTCTGTACTTTTATAAGTGTTCCAGCTGTTGGAGCTGTCCTGCAGCAGCCCTGTTTCACTTTACTCTCTAAACCTTGGTGGCCAGAGACTGAACCTCTGACTTCTGAGTCTGGGCGCTGAGAGTAGATGACATGGAGCTCATCTGGCCATGCATAGCCTTCTTCAGGTTGAGCAGGCACAGACATTGGGAGCGAAGCGCAGGTCAAAGAAAGCACGACAGGAACGGGTTGAGGCAGCTGTTGACGTAGGCCAAACAGGTTGCATAGGGATGAGCCAGCAGCAGGAAACGCAGGAAGCCGCAGGAGCTCGGAGCAAGGTTCAGGTAGGAGAGGGGCATCCATGCTCTTCAACACGTGGAAGGGCGTCCAGCAGATGGCAAACACCACCACCAATGTAGTGATGATTTTCAGCAGTCGTTTCTTCTTCTGGTCCTCCTTGCGCAGGTTGTTAAAGTGACGTGTGACGGTGCAGCCGATGAAGCAGTAGAAGATGGTCATGGCCAAGAAAGGTAGGAGGAAACCCAAGGCAGAGGAGGACAGACTGAGTCCTGCAATCCACAGGGACTCATGCCTCTGGTTCATGGTCACCAGGCTGAAGTCCATGGCACATGTGGTCCGGTTGCTGTTTTGGTCATTCACAGTGGTGCGGAACAGCAGCGTGGGCACGGCTAGGAGACAAGACAGGAGCCAAATAGCACCCAGCGATGCCAGCATTGTGCCTCGCGAGCGAAGTCTGCTGCTGGACAGAGAGTGCACTATGGCCAGATAGCGGTCAAAGCTCAGGCAAGTGAGGCAGAAAACACTGGCATACATGTTTACCAGATACAACATAGCCACTGATCTTGCACAGAGCTACGCCAAAGGGCCAGTGGTAGCCCAGTGCCGTGTACACAGCCCAGAGAGGTAGGGTTATAACAAAGGTGAGGCTCAGCAAGGGCCAGGTTTCCTATGTAGACATCTGCAGCCCGGCGCTTAGATTTGGATCTCCAGACAGTGAAGATGACCACGCCATTACCTGACAGACCTAGGATGAAGATCAGCATGTAGAGAACTGGGATGAGGGAGTAAGAGGGCTCCCATTCTGAGAAGTCACACACAGTCTCATTGTCATCATAGTACTCATAGCCATCAGCATATTCCACAGTGGTGGTCTCCATGCTGCAGTGACTTTTGTCTTAAGAGAAAAAAAATCCTTAATTTCAAGGGAAAAAAGTTCAGCGTCCTGTAAAGTTCCAAAGGGTAAATCAAAGCAAAAGTCAGTGAATCATAGGATCTGGAGTTTCTGAGCAGATCCTGTGAGAGTGAGTGACTGTTGGCTCTGTCTGCCTTTTTGAAACTCAGCCCTCCACACCCCTCTGAGTCTCCCTCCCAGGATGACCCCCCCCCATCTTTCAGCTCTCCCCCTCCTCATGTCTCTCACCTCTTCAGGCGCAGCCCTTCCCTCTGCCTGAAGGACAAGAAAGCCTGCATTCTCTTACAGATGCAGATGACAGGTCACAACGCTTACTACAAGTAAAATGAGAAAGAAATGTCAAGAAAAAGACATCAATTCAGTAAAAAAAAAGAAGGAATTGGTCCATGTGGGATCCCCACCATTACATCTAGTCAAAACAATGGTGTTTTTCTTGCCATTTTTTAGTACTGAAGAGACTAACATTTACTTTATTATTACTATTAATAATAATAATACTGTCATAGCTAAAATTAGGTCCTGGTACTGGTGTGACTAGATCACATAAACATTGTTTGCATCATTTTCATTTTTCTTTTCATTAAGTTTTCACAGTCATTTAATATCCATATTTTTTCCAATGACTTTGCTATAAGAATGTGACTGAACAGGTTTGGACATGCATGTATCAGATACTTGCTTTACATCACAATCGCTTCAGTTAAATGGCTGTTAATGGGGCAAAGTTTCACATGCATCTCATTTAGTCTTCTCCATGCAACAATTTATGTTATTTATTTTATTTGAATTTGCATGCTGTTACTTTGATACACAACTAATGCTGAAATTTAATTGAGCATCTCTGACTATAATTTGATTGATACTAAATTGGAATGTGCTTGAAGAGTAGATTAGAAGTCAGCGGGCAGCACTGTAGGTGTGTGAGCTCAAGTCTCGGGCCTGAGGATTAATTTCCATGATAAAAGGCCAAGCAAACACACCGGTTTGAAACAAAAACAAAAGGAAACTTCACATTGACACCACCTCAGTTTCCTTTCACTACTAACTACAACGCATGCTCATGTAATTTCTCAACTGACCTGCGTCATGGCAGTTATCAGTGCATCAAATGAGCTTTTATGTTTTATGTACCCCATCACAAGAAATGATGCGATATTCAGATAATCTCTGCAGTCAGTTTACAGAATATGTTGCTGGCCAAACCACTTTCATACTCCAGGTCACCTCAAAGGAATTACTATCGGTGGGAAAAAAGAGCTCGACATGCCTGAGCAATGCTGAACATCATTTACAACACATTTTATTTAGGTAATCGGTTGAAAAAACAGGCCTCCTAGTGGAGATAACAAGATGTTACATAAATCCACAGAGTAGATTATTAACTATGAATGCACAGACTAAAAAATGCCTTTGATGAAAAGGAAAGGCTCACAGCTTATCAGCCTGCAGTGAGTGACTGGTGGTTGAACTGTACATAGTGGTCTGAGGGGAGCCTAACACTGCAGACACTTTATCCTTATTTCAGCAACTTGGAGACACTGGCAGCTTTTTTTTTTTTTTTAAAGTGCAAACATACCTGCTGCATGTCAAGCGAAAAAACAAATGAAACTGAGCTCTTCTTAAACAATTCTGCTATCATGTATGACAAATATAAGGCTTTTAGGTGTAGGCGTTGTAAAAATGAGAGTTTCCTCCTTAGAATGGCTATAAAATGATGTCTTGACTTGATCCTGCAGCATAGAAAAACACCCTGAAGTACCCCAAACCAAACCTTCACACACACACACACACACACACACACACACACACACACACACACACACACACACACACACACACACACACACACACACACACACACACACACACACACAGGTGTGTCCCGCCTCTACTTCATTCCCCAGGGAGAGGATTGGCGCCTGCTGCTTGCAGGCTCAGTATCCCTTAAACAAATAAATTAGCAAATTTAAAAAATAAAAGGCGAGTAGATAAGAAACAGATGGCCAGATTAGAGCAGCATACAAGATATCATCAGAGGACCTCCTTACTTGTTAATCATAGCCTTTATAGGTGCCAAGATAAAGTCCTGGTGCTGATCCTGAGGTGGTTGGATGGTTATCAGCTGCGAGTGTAGATTTACTTCCGTCTCTTTCCAAATAAAATGCATGTCAATTATGCAGTGTCATTTTTAGTGTAGGTTATTGCATGCTTTTATGTCATATTTTCCTTCCATAACATATTGCAAGAGCTAGCTGGCCAGGCAAGGCTTGGTGGGTTTCTGTCTTGATGTTGGACCCCACATGTGTCCCTGCCACAGCTGTGGCTGCTTTTGATCTGCTGCTGAAATGACCCTGCTGCTGTGACATGACCGCCTTGGTCTCACTCTGACTGTCATTTTGTTGGTGCAGGGACAAAATGGAACAACTCACTAGGAAGCGGATACTGTCATTGGTTTTGTAGCAACTAAAGAGAGGGAGGTGTGTGATATTTAACCTAACAGAGTTAACTGGGGTCGCGCACAGAAGAGTTTGGGGACATTCGTGGTGGACACGTCAGCTCTAGTCTGGAAGAGATAAGTGACTGAAGGTGGAGGCTAATCTATGACCTGAGGTTTGTTTGAAGTGTAAAAAATGTTGACAGCACACTGACTAACACAGCAGACCCTAGCCCCCACAAATCATGCTGAGGGGACCTGGAGCCCAGGGGTGCTGGGGGCCTACAGATTCACAGCATAGTGTCACTTTAGAGGCACGGCTAGTCTGTGAGTGCACGCCGTCTGTAGTGCAAAGACTTCGAATGAAATAAGAAAAACATTTTTTTTAAATTTTTCCATCTAGTGAAATCTTAAAAAGCAAACACGAGCTACATCTGCAGATCTTTCACATCAGCTTGCTAGGAGCCGACTGCTATGTCAGACGACGTCACACTCCAGTGCCATGGAGCCAGAGCTACACCCTCAGATGTGTGAGGGCACTGCTGCTGCTGAGGGTATCATACTGCAGGCTATCTGAGGATAACTGGCTATGTGACTCCTCTGTGACAATCTGCCATGAATGTCTGCTTTTCCAGTAGGCAAAAATCTGAAACTAGAAGGGGATGGAATACATGAGACATTCACATTGTGTGAACCCTTAAGTTGGAGGTCACACGCAGCTATAGTTTAATCTTGAACTCAACACTGAACTAAATAGAGACCTTCACCCAAGCATAAGAAATGCTTGCTTGATAAGAAAGCCCCATTGTTTCATTTTTGTCGCTCTCAGCACTTTTCTGTTAATGAGAAATACACCTGTTGACTGTTGTAATAAAAATTTGTTATGCTTCCTCGAACAGGAAGACGCTAATTACTTTTTTTTAGTGCAAGAAAATGTCTTAAGATATTTCATATTGTTGTTTTTTTTGTGCTTATATGAAAGAAAGCAATGCCTGCTCATTAAATATATCTTAGTATGTTAAGAGTTATAGATGTCTCTGTGAATGAGGAGGATAATCCAGGTGCCAGAATTCAATAAGGAATTAAAGAGGAATTCCTTTTTTTTTCTGCATTAACTTTGATACGTGATCCTTCTGTTTTTAATTTACGCTATTACAAATCCAGACTGCAGCACTACAGTTGTGATAAAAAAGAAAGCATACCCTCCTTTGATTCAGAAGTTTTATATATCAGGACATAATAAAAAAGAATCTGGGTTTCGCTGGGTCTTAAAATTAGGTAAATACAACCTTTAAAATATAGAACAATTATTTAACATTTAAATGATTTAACAATTATTGATTTATTTAACAAAAATGAAGCCCAAATACAGAAGCATTGTGTGAAAGGCTTAGTAGCAGGCAGGTGCTGATAATCAAATGCACTTGATTAACTGATCATCAGCAAGTCTGAGCACACCCATAAAAGCAGAAGTTTTGGCAATTTCCTGGTCTGGATAATTCAGGTGAACATTAACACAATACAGAGGAAAGACATCAACAATTGTTGCTGCCCATTAATTTGGGAAGAGTTAGAAGGCCATTTCCACACAATTTGAAGGAAATGACCTTATGACTTGTCCAGTGAAAAAAATTATTCTTATTGGACAGGAGTGGATGTCCCAGCAAATTCACTCCAAAGGTCAGACCGTGCAATAGCTGAGAAAAACTAAAAAACCCAGACACTACATTCTCAAGACTCTACAGGCCTTCGGTTAGCATGTTAAATATTAAAGTTCATGACAGTAACGAACATGGCAGCACAGCTTAAGTTTACAAAGTTGCACCTGAACAAACCACAAGACTTCTGGAACAATGTCATTTGGACAAACAAGAACAAAGTGGGCATGTTTGGCCATAATGCATAACGCCACATTTGGAGAAAATCAAACACAACATATCAGCATAAACACCTCAGAAGAAGAAGAATCAGAAGAATTTATTGTCATGATATGTCAAACATACAATGAAATTACGTTCCAGAACACCCATCCAAGAAAAGACAAAGAAATCAAACAAACAGGGGACATAAGTATCTGCGGCCTTGCAGCCATCAAAGGTGCTGCCGTTTAAAAAAAGATGCAACAACTGTCAGCATGGTGGTGGCTTGTCTTGCAGCCACAGGACCTGGGCACCTTGCAGTCGCTCAGTTGACCATGAACTCCTCCGTTTACAGCTAAAATCATGCAACATGACAATGGGACTCATTTAATAACACGTGTGAGGAAACGTTCTTAACCTGCACAAAAAACGAGTGTGTACTCAAAGTTAGTATCAGATTTATGAAACCTGCGCACCAACCTGTGGTGTTCTTACTGCTGTGCTTATGTTAGTAAATCAGAAGTCATTCTGAACCAACAGGCTTGTGCAGTCTGCATATAATATGCATGCTGCCACACCCCATTTCTCTATCTAAAGAAACACGTTTACCCGGAGGTGAGGTAGAGAAAGTGGTGATGATGATGCTGCAAGAGAGAAATATTTGAAACTGAAACATTTGTCCAAGGGGGCTGCCAGAAAAACCAGAGTGACCACGGTTAAACAAAAAAAGAAAAAAAAGAAAGTGACACTCAGGCTGATTTTAAGAGGGATCCTGAATATCATTTCCCCTGAAACACCCACTGTGGCAAGTAAAAGAAAAAAAAAGAAAAAAAAGAGCGTAAAAGGGCATAAAAGGTAATATGAAAAAAGTTTAACAGGCTGCAAGAAAAAGAAGAAAACAGGTGGAGGTGGAGGACAAAGAACACATGATCTGCTAGCCTGAGATGAGAAATATCACTGTTATGAGGGAAAGAAATCATAATATTCAGCATCTGTGGCATAGTGCCAAGAAATTAGACTGTAAGTGATGGTCTGGCCCCTCAGTACATCTCTGTTTATAACTGAATCAGACCTCTCAGGTCATCAGGTGAAGATCTTTTTTTTTTTTAAATCAGACAGTGCACAGTGAAGAGAGACAGGAAAGTTGGGAGAACACACAGGAAAGGGCCACGGGTCAGATGCAAACCTGAACCGCTTGCACCACAGGCATGTGGTCAGTTACGTTTGTGCTGAACAGACTTAAAAACCTTGTACAGGCACTCAGTGGCTGTGTGGGTGTGTTTTTAAGTATAGCTGTTTTCACAGCCTTAAGACATTGTTAAACCCACACAGGTTTTTGTGTTTTTAACTTCTGTGCACATTGACTTTACTTATAATGCAATGTCCTATGTAAATAAAATTGCCATTGCCGGTGATAGGGACAAGAGACACTGGAATATATTTAAATTAAATGATAAAAGCCTACACCTGTCCATTTAGCATTTCTGTTTTCTTTACATGCAACGTAAAGAAAGCATTTGTTCATATGCGTGGTATGAGGGACTTCTAAATTTGTTTGGAAAGTATGAACAACTTCAGGCACAAAAATACTGATAAACCACTGATTTGTGAAATGTTTGTATGCAGGAATTATGCACAGATTGCGCGCATGCACTGCTCGTAAATGAGGGCCAATTAACCCAAGCACAGCAGCAAATCTGCAACAGAATAGCTGGAAAAGATCAAGTTGCTGCAAAGTGCAGACCTCAATGAACCGAAGCATGCTGCAGGGCAGAGTGGCCCAAAATTCCAGTGCAATGATGTTACACAGAAGGACATTATTTCAAGTTATTGCTGCTAAAGGTAGTTCTACAAGCTATTGAATCAGTACTTAATGTACTTAGCATTTCACACACTGCTTCTGCATTTTGGGTTAGTTTTTGTTAATTAAATAATGACACAGTGTAACATGGCATGTGATGTTGTTTATCTCAGGTTGTATTTACCTAATTTTAAGACATGTTAAGGACGAGAGATTTACTTATTACAGCATTCAGCGTCAGTGAGCTGAGCACGTGCAGTATGTGGACCAAAAGAAAGTTTTCCTTGGATGGGTCAAATGTGGCGGTGGGTTTATCGGCAGCAAAAGTCGGGATGTTTGTGTCTGGGAGTCACTTGAGTTTGACATCCAGATCAAAACCCAAACATGGCAGGCAGTGTTTGCATGCTGATGAGTGTCTTTGCCACATGAAACAAAATCCTGACTGTTTATTTATTGCTTATCTACCTTCCTTATTGTACGTCTGCCAAGAAATAAGCACACAGAGTTGTGTTTCCATCACTTCAGAGGTTGTTGGGAGGCAGTTCCTCCTGATGCAACTGTATGAACAGACTTCTGACAGAATTTCATATGATTAAGTGTTAAATACGAGCCAGCAACACTGAATGACCCACACAGAGGCAGATGTCCAGCGGCTCCATCTGCTCTTCCATCCTTGTTGTCTCTGGACCTCCAGTAGCATGGTCAGGAACAGGGGGGTCACAAGGTGTTTCCCTTCTCTCCTTTTCGGGACCCCGGACCACCCTCTCACCCATCCTTTGACTCCCCACCACATTGTGTGTGTGTGTGTATTTGTGTGTCAGTGGACAAAACAGCAAGCACCACAGGATGTACTATAATAGGACAGTTTGTCTCTCCAGCCGAGCTGCTTCTGTCAAACTTTTGTCTTTTAGCTGCTTAAGATAGTCGGCTTATTTGCTAGATACTGTGATGGAATGACTATATATATATATATATATATATATATATATATATATATATATATATATATATATATATATATATATATGGTAAGTGGCATACATTTCCTTAACAACTGTTTTTCATAAAGTAGAATTTGAAAACTAGGTCAGAGTAGTAGCTTCATGATGAGATTTGAACATATACCAAACATGAGCATCTAAGACACGTGATATTTTAATAAATAAACTGAGCAGGATTAGGATTTATGTTTCACCTGCAATCACAGGGAAAATCAGAAAGGAAGCTGTGAAGAAATGTGGAAAATAATAGCAGGGGTGAAAATAAAGAAGTAGGAGGTGAGTCTAATGAAAGAGATGATGTAAAGGAAGAAATGAAGGGACAAAGGACAAGGCTGAAAAGAGGATAGAGGTTGGAAGGGAAGACAGTTTTCTCTGTGCAGCTGAGTTAATGACAGGGATTAGGAGCCAGGAGAACTGCTGGGATCTCCAGGCTCTGCGAGACTCTAACCATAGCCCTCCCATCATCCCAGGAGATCTGCAGGAATCTGACTCCATTTGGCCTCAAATCTCCTGACAAAACAACAACCCTGTGGCTCAATTAGGAGGAAATTAGTCTCCTTTACCCTCTCTGCCACAACCTATTCACTGCTTCTTCACTGCCTTGGGTAATGCTTGTGTTAATATGATAATCAAAATAAACCAACTTAGCCAAATATGTTGTTGCCTGATTATTTCTTTACAACCAGGCATTATCATTAATCTAACACTAGAAGATATATTGTCAAGTCAAAAGAAATGTCTGGCTCAACACATTGTCAGGTCCAGATATTATTATTGCCTGTTTTCTTTTAAACTGGAGAACCAAAACCCAAATCCTGTGCCTGTTACGAAAAGCTGAAATGAAAACCTACACAATGTCCCATGTGAAAACCAGGTGCTTTGCAGACTTTCCACTCAAAGCCCCACAAAGCATGCGTGGAACTTCTGTTATTTGATAATTTCCTTCATGACTGGAATGAAAGACCTGTAACAGACCTGACTGAGAACTGAGAAACCCCAGTGTTATCCTGACAAAAATAATTACTGCCTAAAATACTTTAGTTCTCAGTTTTTTACACACTAATTACTCTCTATGCAATTTATGGGCCTGAAAATGAAGTCTTTGCAGCAGAGACTTAAAAGAAGGTTTATGCTGAAAGTCTAGCCAAAAACTGGAACTTTTCCAGGCAAATGGTAAAAGACTCTTTTAATTAAAAAAATAAAATTCAAAATTAGTAGCAAGCTTGTCCCACCCTATGAGCACACTAGGATTATCACAGCCTATTTACATCTCAACAGATTTAAGCCAAAATAAGCCAAAAGATTTCATCACAGGGCAAGAACCTTTTATAATTTTCTTAGTACTGGAGCGGTGGAGCAGTGCTGCCCCAGATAAGCTGGAGGACGTGAGTGGGGAGAGGGAAGTCTGGATTTCTCTGCTTAGGCTGCTGCTCCCACGACCCAGTCCCAGATAAGCAGAAGAAGATGGATGGATGGATGGATAGATAGATGGAGCAAGATGTCACAATCTTAGGAAGTCAGTTTAAATAAAAAAAGCACAAATCAAATCTGAGCTGCTAAATCAAGTGTAACTGGGGCGTATGAGTCCTACAATCCTGTTTGAAATGTTATTTAGCAGCTTTGATAGTCATCCTAGCTTAAAAGAAAACCCCTAAAACAATAAAATTTATGTGCGACTGTTACAACTTTATGGTAGCTGTTAACCTTCACATCAAACTCTGGGCACAGTCCTCCACATTCCTGCCACTGTTGAGTGTCTAACAGTAGCGACAGTGTGGCGGAGGCTGTGCTCTTTTTCGCCATCTGTCAGCTGCTTGACTGACAGCAACAAACTGTAAATCAGTCACCTCCAAGAAGAAGCCTGCCCCCTCTCTGCTCTGAACAAACAACCCATAGTGTGCGTGTCTGTGTGTGTGTATTCAGTGCACCATCCCTTTACCCACATCATGTGGTGCAGGTGAGTCAAAAGTGAAACCATGTAACTTTTACAGAATCTCCTTGTTGTGCACTATAAATGGTGGTGTTTGGTGGCCAGTGTTAGGAAATGTTCGGGTGTAAAAGTGATGGATTTAAAGAAGCGAGAGTATCAAAATGAAGAGAATCCTGGAAAAGCTTGAAGGGAATTCAACATCAACATCTTACATAAATTTAGAGTTGTAAATAAAATTGGAAAGGATAGTCATGAGTACCAGTTTAGCTCATGGGCTGAGCAGGCAACCATATGCCACAAGGCAAGTCTGACCTGAGACCCATTCCCCAACTCTCTTTCTCCTCACTTTCCACTGTCTGATGAAGGCAAAAGGCCCCAGAGATAATATTAGAGCAGTCGACAATTGTTTTGGCTTGAAACATGTGCGTGCATTTGGCCTTGACTACATCCCTCCCCTACTTGACCCTGAGTTATTGTCAGGACAAACCTGTTCATGGGCTGTCTGCACTCTCAGCTTGTCCTGGTCCCACAAGTCACAGTGTCCTCGTAAAACCTGACAACTGCTTTAAGGAGTCAAACAATAAAAATAACTTTGAAACTCTGTTGACAACTTTGATGTGCAATCACAAGGCGAGAGGAGGGGGGCAGAGCGGGAGTAAAAACATCCTTTGGCTTGCCTTAATTGTTTCAGCAACTGTTCCGCTGTTGCTATCACCCAGATGGACTGAAAACACAACTGCAAACACACATTCAAAGTTTCCACTCAGTCCATTTCCTTTAATCAAGCTGACCTCGCAGTGACTGATCGCCAGAGCAGACCGTGGCCTTGTCTTGCCTGTCTCTTCATGTATGCTGACTTTACAATTTATGGTGACATCTACAATGGGTCCACCTAATAACACAAACTGCGGATAATGATATTATCTCATTACAACTAATGATTATTATGATGCAGTGTGACTGAAGGAAGAAGGGGAGCATGTGTCGAAGCTAGGAGGAGGCCATCATCAACGAGCTGGCCAGAGTGCATTAATGAAATAATAAAATGAGACCAACTGGCTGTGGAACATGACCTAACCATTATAGATGCACTTCAGGTTTCTAAAAGAGGAAGTGGGACACTGTTTAAACACAAAAGGTCCAGATGTGAGGCTCTGTGAAACACATCTCACTGTTTGCCCAGTGGTGAATGCTGACAAATTGCCCTTTAATGGTCCCAAAACAGGTCTAAAGTCAATGCCAAAGCCATGTGTCACTCTTCTGAACCTTGTGTGCGTGTGTGAAGGCCAACTGGTTCCAAGAAGAAGCTGGGACTCAAAGAAAATATTTGGACAAAGCCCTGCACCATTTCAGCTTCCAAAATGGGCTGATCCACATACTCTGCACTCAGCACATGTTGCTGCACTTCATCTCACTCGAGGATTGAGAGCTTTGAAAAACACAGCTGAGGGGTTTATTAAGACTTTGTGTGTTAACAATGACGAGAAACAGAGCTGGCCGAAGGCCTAAGCAGACTAAATAGCTGCTTGGGGAACCCACACCAGCAGGGGGCCCTCAAGAGAACTTGCAATGTCACACAAAACAGGTTGATAAATGTGTATTTTCTGTGGGCATTATATATCAATAGTAGTAACACATGAAAAAATTAAATATTTTGATAAATATGTTAACAGACTGGGCAGCACGATGGTGCGGTGGTTAGCACTGTTGCCTCGCAGTGGTGTTTGCATGTTCTCCACTTGTTCGCGTGGGTTCTCTCCGGGTACTCTGGTTTCCTCCAACAGTCCATGACACCATCTGTGACTGCTAGGCTAGGCTCCAGCCCCCCTGTGACCCTGAAAAGGATAAGCGGAAGAAGATGGATGTTAACAGACTGACAACTTAATAAAAGCTGCTTTTGGCTGCTACCTAATTTACAAGGGGTTGCCATAGCAGGTAGCGCCGCATATTTGATTTGGTAAATTTGAACAATGGATGGCCTTCCTGATCCAAACCCCAAGGGATGTTTCACTTGTTAGGCAAAAGAATGTACATTATAGAGCCACTAAACTGATAATTTAATGGCATCCATCCATTTTCTTCCATTTATCCTTTTCAGGTTCATGGGGGGCTGGAGCCTATCCCAGCTGTTGCAGGGCAAGAGGAGGGTGTTGCGCTGGAGAGGTTGCCAGTCTGTTGCAGGGCTAACACAGAGAGACATGCAACCATTCACATCAATGGTCAATTTTAAATCGCCAATTACCGTAACCCCACTAACTGCGTGTCTTTGGATTGTGGGAGGAAACTAGAGTACCTGGAGAAAACCCACACAGACATGGGGAGAACATGCAAAATCCACACAGAAAGGGCCAGACCAGATGGTGGATTCAAACCCAGTACCTTCTTGCAACAGCACTAACCACAGCAACAGTGCGAACCACCGGTTTAACTATTTTAATTGTCAGAGCGGGGGGCAAGTTCATACACATGTAACAGGCTCAGCGTGGTTCTCCCTGGCGGAGCTACGGACAGTCCGTCTACAGTACCTGCAGACTTAATCTGTTGCCAGATGGTTTTAGTGTCCAAAGTATGTGGTACAACCAATCTGTGAGCTGCTAATGCTTGTGCTTGTATTTCCAAAACTTTGAATGCTTTGAATGGGAAAGCAGAATACTGCATTACTGTAGTCACATTACAGTGTTCTCTAATGCATTAATGCACTAAATTCAGCCATGACTTACATTTACTAAGCAAACAATTTTGTTGTTACTTTAAGTTCTTTTTTTCTGCAAGACTGGCAGTTGCAACATGTGTGCTATAATTTGCTGACTTCAGTTTGTGCGCAGTGATAAGAACAACATTTTTAGGAGTGTACATTTGAATATTTTCTTTGTCTTTAATGCACAGAAAGGAAATGAATTTGAGGACAGAGCCCAAATTACACTCAACCCAGAAATGACTATCTACTGCTGCTAACATGCAACAGACTCTATGCAAACTTCTGCACAAAGCCAGCTAAGAGAAAGCTAATACCACAGTCAAGCAGCCTAGGTTTGATTTTCAACAGGTAAAATTCTTGATAAGCAGTAATGTAACCAGTAGTGCATGTAATGGAGTAACTGAGTAATGTAATGCATTGTTTGTTTATTTTTACAGTCATGAGTAAAGCATATTAAATTACTTTATTTGAGTAACTACAAGACTATGTGATATGTGAATGACTGCTGTAGTTTGCTCTTCCTTAAGAGTGTGACCACATGGTGGGATGTAAAAACTGGTTTGACCATTAGTCATATGTGCATAGATGCGAATATGCTGAATATTCTCAAGGCTTGCTAGCAACATGAAAAAAATGTTATTTAATGTGCTCATAACCGTAGTGTTAACATTTTCTTATTTTCTCTTCCTGTGAAGGAGAGGGAAAATTTGTGGCACTACCATCCTTCACCTAGTAAGCGCCTGACGTCAACGCTGTATTTACGCTTTCAATCTTTGATGCTTAAATATCTACATCAGGGCCATGTTTTGAGAGTGTTTACACTGTGTTACACAAAGGGGGGAATCATTTGAGAGGGAATGCTAAAACAGGAAGAACAGCCGACAGTACCCATCATAGTGGACTGACACTCGATGCATACGATGGATGAGGATGATTTGGCCTGAGCGTAGGGTTCACTGGCTCAGCCCTTCCTGCCTTTGTTGGTCTTTGTTTAGGGTGGTGCAAACAGGGGTGCTCTTACGCCTGACCCTTGTTCTACAGGTCTGTCCTGAAAGATCAGAGTCTACTTTGCATTTCTGTGTCAGCAAATGTTTAAGGTATTTACTTGCAAATTAAGCAGAGCAGAGAGGAACATAGATGCTTTCATGAATATCATGAAAAATGGATGATTTTTTTAACAGCAGGTAAATGAGGGTGTAACCCTGAGGGCCTTTAGGACTGGGGTTGTGAGGGCAAGTCTGAACCTGCTCGTTTGCCTTCCATTCATGTAGAATGAAAGGTAAGGTTACTCCTGTGAAGACCTCAGGCTTTAGAAAACAGGATTAAAAACTGTTGAGCAACACACAGATATATTTGATAAACAGCAACAACAAATGACCTAATTATAACATTCAGTTATGATGAACTAACAAAGTTAAAACTTTGTGATCAGACTGAAGCCACAGTAATTAAAGGGCAGGAGATTGCGCATCTGTGCAAGTGTGACTACATGGGTCCATGCAGAGGGCAGGAAGCTGCTTGACAGCAAGATCAAGGTCAGAGAGTTTGAGAAGAGTGAGGAGAAAGGAGGGCACTGGGGTTCTTTTCAGGGATAATCTCTGCAACTAAAACGCAGAGAGACAAGCTTTCGCATGCCCAAAAAGCAAACAGCTCTTAGCATTCCAATATTGCAGACACATCACTCTTTTCATACGCAGAGCGAATGGCGACTCATCGGCATGCTCATCCTGACATGCAGGGGGGGATTTTCGAGAGGGTTTGACTTGCAGGAGAGAAGCATCACCTGTCAAAAATCCCTTTGCTCATGACACAAAGTGCATGACAAATTCTTAGAGGACAGATGCTTCCAAATGACACACAAAGAAGAGGGTCTTAAAGCAACACCGGGCAATTCATGTTATCTCAGGTAATAATTTTGTAACACTAGAAAGCAAATTTCAGCAGGAAATTTGTCGTAATTAAGATACTGATTATCTTACTGATCCTTATCTTGGCCTGACTTCCTCCAAGCATAATTCATAAGAACCTGCCAAACAAAAACATGCAATTAATGTTCCTGTCTAAGTCTTGGTAATATAGCGAATATGGCTAAGTCCAAAAAATGTCAAGCTCTTGCTTTAAGAAGGGTAGGAATTTTACACATAATGCAATGGGAAATCAACAAGTCGTGCATTCCCAAAATAAGTCTTTGGCAATTGTTTCTGAAGGCAATCAAGCTCGAGGCTACTGTATTGTTCAAAGAGGTCATTTGGCAGCAGGCCTGTAAATCATATTCTGGTTAGTGAAAAGTAGACAGTCTGCTGATTTTCTTTGGAGAATATGAGGGAGAATCCAATTGTTTTTCACCTCCTTCCCCCTCTCCCTCTGCGGCTATCAGCGGGTCTCTGGAGGAGTGCTTGTTTCCGTAAACGTGATGGGGAGATGTTTCCTGTGGCAGGTCTGTCTGCTGCTGATTAGAACACATCCATCAGTTAGACCTCCTCAGAGCAGAGAATGAGGGCACTGGTCAAATCTGTGCCCCAGTCAGGACCAGTCTAGAAACAAGGGCACAACTGCTCCACACCCTGTCTCTTTACCCTAACAATATGCATGATTAACCGTTACTTATTTCAAGTAGGATGATTCAGTGTAAACAAACAATACACAATACAGGAATGTGAGCCAAGATTTCTTTTTTAGGTATAATTTGACGTATATCCAAGTTATTCCTCATCATTCTGACAGGTCTTCTTGGACCAAATAAAATCTGCAACATGCACTGAAATTCACACATATATGTCGCATTTTCTGAACATCACACGTTACGTCTTACCGGGAACATTTGACAGTTTAGACCGACTGCCACGAGACATAAAGAAGTCAGAGAAGCTTTTGTTTTTCTTTTGCAGACATCCATATCCTTCATGAGCTCTGGCCTATAGGTGCTCCTTGCACTGTGCTGCTGTGCACTGGTTTTTCACCCCCTGCGGAGCTTTGCGCCACTCTCATGGAAAGCACCCACAATGGCAGGATGACAAAAGTTTAGAAATAGGCTGCCACCCATACCCCTGCTGTGTCAAGATAGTTCTTTCCACAAGTCATCATCACTTTCTTTGGCCTCTAGTGTAAAGTGTAAACAGGAGGCAGTGAAGTATCCTCCTTGGCCAAGCAGAGGAAACCACACAGGGTCTGGAGACTGAACTCTTCTGTGGTCAACTGGCCAACTGGGAGACAGTGCTATTGGCGTCTGAGAAACTGTGTTATGCCTAAGGTCTATTGTATTGGACATTGTTTATGGATAGATGTCAAAAACAGCATGACCTCCCATGCGACTGAAAGTTTCCCCTCATGATGGCACTCTTAGGCGCTATTAAAAAAAGTTCAGGGCATCAAGGCAAAAGCAAGATGCAATTTTCATTTAAGCTGACACAAAGGATGTCTCAGGTGGGCAGTCTATCCTCAGGAACCTCCTCAGAAAAAAAAAAGAGAAAAAAATCTCAGAGGGGATAAATTGTGCTTGCTGGCCCAAGAAAGACCTGTGCTTTTCTTTTATGTTTGGTCTTGAAACTCTTTATAAATCAGCAGATATTGTTACTTATAAATACAAACAGGCATGCAGGTTTGTCAGAGTAAAGACATGTCACAACACTGTGTTACAATACAAACTCCTTTGTTGTACAGGTACATAAATGACCACATCAGAAGGAATTTAGTAAAATTTATGCCACACTTTGACTTTAGACACTGTGGCTTTTCAGGGCCCCTTCCAGGCACTCATTTGTATGAATGTAACATTCCTCAGAGAGCAGTAAGTGATGGAGAACCATTGACCATACTAACATCAACCTGTCACTCTACTGAACCTGAGGCAGAGCCTTAGACAACACCCAGGTCAACAGGTCTACACTGCAATCACTACAGGCTACAGATTTCATTACTCAGGTTTGACCCCTCACCTTTAAAAGACTGCCTAAACGAGAACAATAAAAAGGTAGAAGCAACCCTAAAAAAATCAGTTAGTGGGCCAATGGAATTACAGGAACATTTTCAATTTCAGCATAAGAAGCATAAGAGCATAAGTATAAGAAGCATAAGAAAGCAAGCCAAGAATTTGCAGTTACATGAGCAGTTCTGCATGGATATACTTAATGCTTGGTGAGAACCAGTGAAAGTGCTGACATTTAAATATGCCATATAAATGTGTTATTCATATCAAATTTATTGGAAATTAATTTAGTAAGCAGTTATTGAGGTATTTTACTAAAGGTCAATAACATCAGCCTGATGGTGGTTTTCAGGAAAAGTCTTAAAGTTATTGTGAGTTATTATTTGTAACCACAATCAATAATAAGATATTCACGGGATATGTGAACCTTTGGCCAGCTGTTAGTGTGAAATAGAAAGAAAATCTCTTAACACACTACACTCAACATCACAAATGTCTTTCCCCCCCAATTCAATTTTATTTATATAGCACCAAATCACAACAGCAGTCATCTCAAGGTGCTTTATATAGTAAGGTAAAGACCCTATAATAATATAGAGAAAACAACAACAATCAGATGACCTCCTGTGAGCAAGCACTTGATGACAGTGCGAATTCAATTCAATTTTATTTATATAGCACCAAATCACAACAAACAGTAGTCTCAAGGCACTTTATATTGTAAGGTAAAGACCCTACAATAATTACAGAGAAAACCCAGCAGTCAAAACGACCCCCTATGAGCAAGTACTTGGTGACAGTGGGAAGGAAAAATTCCGTTTTAACAGGAAGAAACCTCCGGCAGAATCAGGCTCAAGGAGGGGCAGTCATCTGCCGCGATCAGTTGGGGCTGAGAGGAGAGACAGGACAAAAGGCATACTGTGGAAGAGAGCCAGGGTTTAATAATAACAAATGAATAAATGGAGAGTGGTGTATAAGCAGAGTAAAAAGAGGTGAATGAAAAGAAACACTCTAGGCCTATTGCAGCATAACTAAGAGAAGGTTCAGGGTCACCTGATCCAGCCCTAACTATAAGTCTTATTGAAAAGCCTACTTTTAAGCCTAATCTTAAAAAGTAGAAAGGGTGTCTGTCTCCCAAATCCAAGCTGGGAGCTGATTCCACAGAAGACGGACCTGAAAGCTGAAGGCTCTGCCTCCCATTCTACTTGTAAAATTTCTTCCTCTGAACCACAAGTAAGCCAGCAGTCTGAGAGTGAAGTGCTTTATTGGGGTTATATGGTACTATGAGGTCTTTAAGATAAGATGGGGCCTAAATATACAAGACCTTGTATGTGAGGAGAAGGATTTTAAATTCTATTCTAGATTTAACAGGGAGCCAATGAAGAGAAGTCATGAGAGAAATATACTCTCTCTTTCTAGTCCTTGTCAGTACTCTAGCTGCAGCATTTTGTGTCAGCTGAAGGCTTTTCAGGGAGCTTTTAGGACAGCCTGATAATAATGAATTACAATAGTCCAGCCTAGAAGTAATACATGTGTGAATTAGCTTTTCAGCATCACTCTGAGAGAGGATGTTTCTAATTTGAGAAATATTGCACAAATTCAAAAAAGCACTCCTACATATTTTTTTCCCATTTTTGGCCACAGCAGCTTTTATCTGTAGTAGAGAGAGACACAGGAAATGGGGGGAAGACACAGGGAAAGACACATGGGCAAACTGGCGACAGGGCAGGACTCAAGCCCGCGCCGCCTGCACCACAACGCGGCACACGCACGTGTTCGCTGGCTCCACCACTAAGCCACCTGGGCGCCAGTCCTACATATTTGTTTAATATATGCATTGAAGGACATATCCTGTTCAAAAATGACAAGATTTCTCACAGTGTTACTGGAGGCCAAGATAATGCCATTTAGAGTATGTATCTGGTTAGATACAATGTTTCTAAGATTTGTGGGGCCGAGTAAAAGAACTTCAGTTTTATCTGAATTTAGAAGCAGGAAATTAGAGATCATCCAGGCCTTTATGAAATTTCTGCAGGTTAACTAATTGATGTGTATCATCTGGCTTCATGGACAGATAAAGCTGGGTATCATCTGCATGACAGTGAAAATTGATGCAATGTTTTCTTTTCTGGCCACAGTGGCTTTTTATTGACAGTTTACAGTGACAAGAAAGCAAGAGGAGAGATGGAGGGAAGACACAAAAGAGCAAGGTCAGGACTCAAACCTGCGCTGCCTGCTTTTGCCTTGTGGCGCACATGGTTGCTGGCTCTACCATTAAGCCACCCCGACACCCAGTGCTTTCTAATAATACTACCCAAGGGAAGCATTTATAGTGTAAATAAAATTGGACCTAGCACAGAACCCTGTGGAACTCCATAATTAACCTCAGTGTGTGAAGAAGACTCCCCATTTACAAGAACAAATTTCAGTCTATTAGATAAATATGATTTGAACCACTGCAGCACAGTATAATACCTATGGCATGCTCGAATCTCTGTAACAAGTAATTGTATATTATGGTTATTAACAAGTAATAAGTATATTATGGTCAGCAGTATCAAAAGCTGCACTGAGGTCTAGTAGGACAAGCACAGAGATGTATGTCAGAGGCCATGAGAAGATCATTTGTAACCTTCACTAATGCTGTTTCTGTACTGTGATGAATTCTGAAACCTGACTGAAACTCTTCAAATAAACCGTTCCTCTGCAGATGATCAGTTAGCTGTTTTACAACTACTCTTTCAAGGATTTTTGAGATAAAAGGAAGGTTGGAGATTGGCCTATAGTTAGCTAAGACAGCTGAGTCAAGTGATGGCTTTTTAAGTACTGGTTTAATTACTGTCACCTTAAAACCCTGTGTTACATAGCCAACTAATAAAGACAGATTGATCATATTTAAGATTGATAAATCAATTATTGGAAGGACTTCTTTGAGCAGTCTAGTAGGAATAGGATCTAATAAACCCATTGATGGTTTGGAGGAAGTAACTATTGAAGTTAACTCTGAAAGATGAATTGGAGAAAGACAGTCTAAACAAATACCAGCAGTGCTGAAAGCAGCTGAACGTGAAGATGTGTCTGTGAGATGTTATGAATAATTTTTTCTCTAATGGTTAAAATTGTATTTGTGAAGAAATTCATGAAGTCATTACAAGTTAAAGTTAAAGGAATATTCAGCTCAACAGAGCTCTGACTACCTGGCTACAGTGCTGATGTTGGGTCTTATTTTTTATTTTTTACTTTCTGAACAAAATGATAATGCTTAAGGGTAAAATTGAAAGAAGCAAATCATTAAATGATTAAATAGTGGTTGAATTAAGAAACTAAATAGTAGCTGAACCAAATGATTAAATAGTTAAATAAATAATTAAATTAGATAAAGCAACAGAGGGCAGACAGATTTGAGACTAGTGAGAAACCTGGGGTTGTTCTTATTTTCTTTGATTAATGACAAATAGTAAGATGTCCTAGCTTTACAGAGGGCTTTTTTATATATATATAGAGCAACAAACTCTTTTGCCAGGCTAAACGAGCATCTTCTAAATTAGAGAAGGAAAACTCCCTTTAAACAGGAAGAATCAGGCTGAAGGAGGGGCAGTCATCTACTGCAACCACTTGGGGGTGAGGGGAGGGAGACAGGATGAAAAACATATTGTGAAAGAAAGCCAGAGATTAATAATAACTTATGATTAAATGCAGGTGGAGTAAAAAGAGGTGAGTAAAGAAAGAAAATGCTCAGTGCATCATGGGAAGCCCCCAGCAGCCTAGGCTTATTACAGTGTAACTAAGGGAGGGTTGAGGGCCACTTGATCCAGCTCTAACTGTGAGATTTATTAAAAAAAGAAAAATTTAAGCCTGATCTTAAAAATAGAAAGGGTGTTTGTCTCCCGAATCCAAGCTGGGAGCTGGTTCCACAGATGAAGGGCCTGAAAGCTGAAGGCTCTGCCTCCCATTCAACTTTTAAATACCCTGGGAACCACAAGTAAGCCAGTCTGAGAGCAAAGTGCTTTATTGGAGCGATGTGGTACTATGAGATCTTCAAGATCTTTTATGTGAGGAATTTTAAATTTATAAAAGCATTTAGATTTAAAGTAATATATTGGAATTTTATAGCAATCCATCTGATAGTTTGAATACTTCAGTGAAGAACAAAAATGTGAGTAAAAGTGAAGAACTAAGGCAATAATTAAACTCAAGGCAGATTCATTATCTAGGGGCAGTGAAGAGCTATATAAAATGTATTGGCAACCCATGCAACAACTGATGGGACAATTCAGTGTGGGCTAAATTCATTACCTGGCTGACTTAACAATGCCATGGCGCTATCCTGGGTATCATAGTTAAAATGGTTTGTATGGTCCACTGAGCAGGACTGCATGTTATCAGACTTTAGCCTTGAGTTTAGTCTCTCACAGACTCTTATTAAGAGTAAACACAAGCAAATTATGAGCCAAAACAGTGAGCCAGCACATTGCTGGAACTCGACTTCTTAGGTTTGGAGTTGTTAAGCAGCTGATAACGGCTCCCAAAACACATCTTGCTGCTCTGGCATAGGAAAAGGGGACAGAGGAACTCAGATCATCCCAGCTGCTCAGCTAAAAGGGGAAATGAGAGACACGCTCGGAAAGATTTATAATCTTCATAACAAATTTCACAGGAAGCATTATATTGTAAGTGTGGATATAGTAGAGAAGAGGTAGCCAGCACTTGGCCCAGCCGGGCACCATTCTGTTAATAGCTTGGCCACCGCTGTGGCCATTGTTCAGGAGACACTACGACGGTCAGACTCCTCTCTGAGTCAGAAGCAGGTCTCAAAGGCAGACACTGAGACTTCCTCTCTGTCATCCAGCTGCTGCCTGTCATTACTGAGAGCCTCTGAAGTTACAGCCAGCTGCTTCTGCAGATCAGCCCATATATTCTTACTTCATTCCTCTTTACAGCATTCATTTGTGTACAAATGTAAAAAAAAAAATTTAAAAAAAATTAAAAAAAATCTACATTTCAACTTTTAAAATTGCCAAATGTGCTTCCTGGATGGAGCTCAGCTCACAAAAACAAAGTGCTAAAAAATTTGCCACTGCCACAAAATCAAAATCAAACCTCAGATGTATCTTCATGATGCGCATTAACTCTGTTTGTTACGTTTCGCCTCCCCTTGCATAACTAAGGAGATTCTTCACATGGTTCTCATTCCATTTCTGTATCTAGCTGACCACTGTAGTCCATAGACAGACGCACCAAATTCCTCAGCTAACAAGCACCATGAGGGAGCAGAGGAGGGAGGCTCACTGACTTCTCACAGAGGAACATCTTATCATTCTAAAGATGACCAGCTACGCTATGTCATTTAATCAGAAAATTACATGCTGCATGAAACTTTTGCAACTTTGCGGTAACTGCAGTTAAATTGCTCAAAAACTATTCAGATTCTAGTTAGAGGGCCCAACGGTTACAGTCCAATAACAATGGAGAGAGCACCCTCAGTCTTATGGCTCTTCTTTTCTTTTGTTGCTCAGGCGTGGGCTGTCAGATAATATATACTCTCGCTGTCATACATGGTGTGAGAGGAGCACAGGCTCGGTAAAAGCTGCAGAAAGCCAGCAGTGTGACCTGACGCTGGCCCCTGCCCTACACCCAATCGGAGTGAAGCTCAGTGGAAGGAGTCCTATGCTTACGTGACAGCTCCTGCTGGGAGGGAAAGAGATGAGGCACAGCTCACTTCTAATCCCCACCAGACTAGATTTTGCCAGGCTGGCACCCCACATGAGATGCTGCACATTCCAACTGTGCAGAAGCCCCAAGCTTGCCCAGAGCAAGAGTTGTGCTGCTGGATTTATACAGAGAATATAGTGTGGTGAATGATGTACTGTATAACTGGAGAAAAATGTCTATGTAGGCATGGCATGTGAGTTGGTAATTCAGTCATGTGTGCAAGAGCAACTTGCAGTGACATGCTTCAGCGAGCATGCTATTTACAGAAAACTTGGGATGTTGCCTGTGGGGCATAGTGCCCAAAGCAAATACGGCAGATTTCTGAAAAGTTGAAGAAACACGGGCAAACCGTTCAGGGGATCCCTGTAACCAATTTTCGTGGCATGCATACGCACACAACATAAAGACTGTGGTTGGTCAGTGGTGAACGACTTAACTCCTCAGGCTCTGGTTCTTCAAACACACCCTCTTCCTGTTTTCATAAGGGAATAACAGCAGTGGAGAGGAGGAGAGAAACAGCAGGGTGAAGGTGAGAGTGAAGTATCATTACTCAGCGGTCAGAAGGAGGCCGAAAACCTGTGTAGCTCATTGTGCCCGTTTTAACTGGAGCTGACAGAATTATTATATTGACAGAAATGCAATAATCAATTCATTGCTTCAGTTATTTTTAAATTAAAAATGTGAAGCATATTTTCTTTGATGGGATTTGTTGCTTTTTACATATAGATCAATCTTTTACGACTGTTGGAAAGATTGTAGACATTGACATTATAGATAACATAACAAATCTTTAAATAAAGACAGGAATGAGCAGCTTAATCAATAATGACCTTTGTAGCAGGCCCTATCTTACTTGATGAAAATAGTGGGAGTCACAAGACATTCAAGAGACTAAGCAGTAATTTTAACTCTGTAGTAATTATGCCGCTCTCCTTTAATTTATGAATGGAGGTATAAATTAAATTAATTAAAAATGACTCACACTAAAGTCTGAAACAACGATAAAAAAAACACAAAAAAACACAAAGACAGAGCCAATGTAAATAAATTCTGGATCTGCAGAATGTGGTTATCAGGGGTGAGCTGTAGCAGCTTGTTGACAGTTTACAGATAATATCCTCTGGACAGTGAATAAGAGAAATAAGAGAGGGAAACCTATTATGACTCTAGATACAAAACTATCCATCCATCCATCTTCTTCCTCTTATCCAATTCAGGGTCGCGAGGGGACTGGTGCCTATTCCAGCTGTCATTGGGAGAAAAGCAGGGTACACCCTCGACAGGTCGCCAGTCTATTGCAGTGTTTACATGACACAAAATTATCTCAAGGATAAGAGGAAGCTGGGGAAGGATGTCTAAGGCACTCAAATGTGCATGCAAGATAGGACACATAAAATCTGAGTAATGATCCCAACACACACGGCAGGCAAAGTTCAGATGTTCTAAGGACATATTTTCCCACATAAAGGCAAAAAAAAAGAAAAAAGAAAGAAACAACCTCCACTTTTAACCACTGGCTTTTATTCGTAGGCATGGGAGACCCCAGAGAACATGCCAATGGCAAGTGATTTTCAAAGCAGGGACAATATTGGGAGATAACTGAGTCAACATGAAAAGCTCTGCAACTTCAAATATATATATGTGGGTACAGTATATCGATATATGGCGTATGGTTTTCAATGTCCCACAGTGTGTGGAGTCAAAGGAGGAACACATCAAAAGTTTTTCACGCTATGCTGCGTCTGTGTTACGAGCCTTTCAGGAACAACTGTCGCTCTTAAAAAACAGAAAATTAGTCATGGTATGAACCATAAGAGCCATATAATCTTTTCCTGGACCTTGAGACATGCCAATACTGTTTTCTCAGTTGTGTGTGCTTGCATTTTTGTTTTTACTGTGGGGAAATCCTGTACGCATGAGGCCACTATAAGGTATAACTGTAAATAGAAGCTTTGAGTGCAGAACAGCGTTCAGCAGTGTGAACACTGTGCAGGCTGGTAAAGCTACTTCTGCCATCACAACGAAGCAGGTTCCCTGCTAATATGACTTCCTCAGGGGCCCCTGGATCCTATGCAGTCACTCATAATTACACTTTCAATAATGACAGTTCTGCTGCAGTTCATCGAACGGCCACTCATTGTTAGTTCTGAAATCAAGTCCACTAATACAGACTCCATGCTAAAATGCCTAATTTAAAGCAGAAATAAACATGTTTACAGCCAGGTAAATATTTTTTTGTCCCTTTTACTTATTTCCACCCAGATTCCAGCTGTACTTGCACTATAAAGAGTCACATGTTCATTTTATTTCCCGTAAGTCAATTTTATTCTAAGGCTATTTCTAGCCAAAATTGTCATCACATATAATATTTACTATGAAATATGGATGCAAATGCCATATTGCTAACCATGCTACCTTGCCCAGAGCTAGCATTATGTTGTAACTCTAAAGTTTTCATCCAAGCCATCCTTTATATACAGTTTGTAAAAGCATGTGGATATTTTAGACAGCTCGCTGAAATACTTCTGAGGAAATACAGCAGAATTATTCAGGCAACTGCAGGAGATGATAATGCACAATATAAGGTTTCACACTTCTATCATCTGGATTCTCTTAGGTCCATAAATGCTGGGATTTGGGATCATGGAGCAGGGCTAAAATAATGAGCAGGAGTGCATATTTCTTTTTCTCCCCCTTTACTATCTGCACTTTGTGACACTTTCACCTCAACTCAGAGGTGAGGAGGGCCTCCTCATCTGACCATAGCAGCTTCTCCCATGACATCACAGTGATACGTGAAGCATGCAGGCCAGATAGCAGAGAAGAGGAGAGTGGTAGAAGCCCAGCTGGAGCACTTCCATCTCACCATCTGGGCCCAGAGCTTCTTACAAAGTACTAACACACATGTGCAGCAGCCACCATGGATCCATCCAACCAACACTGGGTTATTCATGCATAAATGAGCTACTATATTTTGTGTATTCTTAACCATATATGAATAGAGGTTACAAGAGGCATCTCAACAGCTCAGAGTTCATGTTTGTGTAACTCTGAGTGGATTTACAGGAGACTTAACTGTGGCCAATTCTATAAATCCCCCCGAACTATCAGATAGCACACCGCTAAATATAAATGCTTTATTCTTTCAACTCTCTCATATTTGCATGTGAACACAGCTTGTAAGTTACTGAAAATAGATTAACCAGTGCAAAATACTCTTGTCTATTGACTGTTCACATGCCCACAGCTGTGCAACTATCATACTTTGGATTTCTCAGTATGCCAAGTGTATCAGGTTGTAGTAAGATAGATGAGTTTGTTCTAAGAACACCTCACTTAAAAAGCCTGCTTTTATCTATATTTTCCTGAAATTAAATAATAATATAAGGGCCTTAGTAAATGGTAAGCCTTCTAGTATTCTCTCTGTACCATCAGTTCCATTAAATCTGGATAACAATAGCCACTTGTGCATCACTTAATTTTAAAGGAGCTTTCCCATTAGACATCTTTCTTGAAGCATAGCTTTGACTGTTGTGGCAAAACCTCTCTGAGATACAATTATTCACAGCAGGCCACAGTTAGTTTCATGCAAGATGTATGTCACCTGTTGTTCACACATCAAACATCTATGCCAGGCCTGTTGCTCTCCCTGCTCTTCCTGTGCCCACGTCTTTGATCAATAATTCTGCGGCCACCCGTCAGCCGTGCTCCAGAAAGAGGGGGCCCATTGTCATCTAATTACAGGCCTACTTCTCTGTGACTGAGCCAGCGGCTGGGTGAGTGTGATTAAAAGTCAGCTGGGGCACGCAGGCAGTTCTTTCAACTGGAACTAGAACAGCTTGGAAACACAGCACAGGCAAACAAAGCTTTTTTCATCACGCACCACTTGGGGCTGAAATTATAAACATTATTGGTGGCGACGTTTTTCTCTGATGGGGGTTCACAGAAGTTAGAAGCAACGTGATCAAGCACCTAATTAGTGTTGAAATTGAGAGCACCTGTGACATCTGGAGGGGCTGAAACTGTATCGCATGAGTTCATCTTCGGAGCAAAGTGTTAGGACAATATCCAGCGATAGCGTCACAGGAGGGACAGCCGCCATCTGAGTGAGTGAGGTCATTTGTTAGGAGACAAAACTGTTGTTTGTCTCGACTGAGTTTAGAGGTGTATGTGTGTATGTGTGCATGTGTGTGTGTGCTTGCGAGTTCATGTCTTCCTTCAGAGAATGGAAAAGGAACATTGTTGGATGCAGATACGCCACACAGAAAAAGCATGCCTTAGCCAAGAAGCCCCTGTTGTCTCATAAACTTTGTGTGATAGCAAAGAGTAGTTAATTTATTTTATTTTATTTTTTTTATTAACAATGCTACAGCAAATCAGTTTAAGATGTTCACTAATACTTTAGCCTATGGGTAGTCTACCATACACCTACAAGACTGCAGTATATGAAGGAGAACTTTTCCTGAGAGAACACACAGGAAACGCCTTTCCTTTATTATCTTTCCTGCTGTTATCGCTGGCAGTGCCTGCTCGTCTGCTCTATTTTCTAATCTCCACTGTCGCCGTGGCCTTCACGCCATCCCCATATAACTCCTCATTCTCAGGGCCCCACTCCCTCATATATCTACCGCCCTCCAAGGCCAGTCTCCTCATATTACCTTGCAATTTAGTGAAAAGCATCAGATAGCACAAATTAAATGCTTGGTATGTTGAGAAACTGGAATCACATTTGACCCTCCATTCAGCCTGCCAGGTAATAAAAGCAATGCAATGTAACCACTTGTTAGTGCTCCTTATAATTGAGGTTAAATGGAAAGGGCGAACTTAATTAAGCATCTTTGGATCGCTCATCTGTTCATGTGTTTCTCTGTGATTTAGAAGCAGTGCTTCCCTTCATCTGCAGCAATTGCGTTCTTACATCTATCATGATCTGAGGCCCTTTGCAGATGTAAGTCTGGGGTTGAGTTTAGGTGACAACAGCACATATGCAATCACGGACCACAGCAAGATTTATGATATGGCATAACGAGTTCATATTGATGCATGAATAAAACCTTAGCTGAAGCTCAAACTCCAGATGTGCTCTTATGTGGCTTCACTGACTCCAGTTACATTGAAGTTGCCTGGTCCCAAAGAACAGTTGTTTTTTTTTAAAAGTTCAAAACTTACTAAGGTACAGCATTAAAATGAATTAAAATATAGCTTCTAGTCAATATCAACAAAGAAGAATGCAATATTTTAAATCCACACATTTAATAATGAAGCATTTAGTACTCAATAACCTCTCAATATCATTTATTTTGGTAAGTAAATTCCCCTGATGAAGCTTGTTATATTATAGCTGTGACACGGTTAAACAGACAGAAGTCAATAAAAATGAAGATAAAGTCCAGGAGGATTTCTGCTCCTTTAATCCCTGTAATTACTGTTTTTAGTCCCACTCATCACTGAACCATCACCCTATTTTGTAGTGCACAAAGAAACCTGTGTGTCTTTGAGTATGCACTTATAAGATTTGTTTATATACTTAGGATAAAGAATTTAAAGATTTGGAATTTTGCCTGCTGCTGAATTTTCCTTTATTGCTTTTATTTACATAGAGAGTGAATTTACATAATAGATTTTATCAGCAATCGATCCTTGTGAGTCACAATGCAGTGCAAACTAATAATATTTTGTGACGACATCTAGCCCATCATCTAAAACTAGAACCTGCAGCTAGCGGTCTATAACGGCAGTGTTAACAAATCCTACTGCTGTGCTCTGATCCTCCACAATCACACCCCAGTCTGGTGATGAAGGTGCTTTGTCCATACAGCTCTGAAACCACAACACATGCTGTGCTGATACATGATCTGCTGCTTCATCCCCACAGCTCACTGTAAATAACAGAAAAGCCTAACTACAACTCTTTCCATGGGAAACAATCCTGCTTTGTATCACTCCATCTGCATATCTACAGTGAACAAAGCACTGCACTCCTGTCTTCCTCTGGGCTCGTTCACGTAGAGAGGCCCCATCTACATTGCGAAACATCAAAATTGCTGGTTAGGTTTATGCTTCCTGCTCTGCAATGCTCAGGTTTCTCCTCATCAGGTCTACATAAGAGGGGGTAGCTTGGCTCAAGTATGGGAATTTATACTCCCTTATTCAAGATAAAGGACAGACCCCAAAACCACAGCACTTACTAACATGTAGTGTCAGTCTGATACTACAAGTTCCTTTACATTCATTAACCAAAGGCAGTTTCCAGATGAACTGCCATCCGGTTTGTTATCTGTGCATCATTTAAAAGCCAGGGTCCATCATGGTACTGGGCTACATTACTGCATATGGCATCAGTGATAAAGGCACTATTAATGCTCAGCACTATACGTATACAGGATTTGGAGTAACACTTGCTGCCATCCAGATAATGTCTTTTTCAGGGAAGGTTTAGCTTTTTTCAGCAAGGCAATGCCAAACCTGATTGTGCATGAAATTCTGTCAAACAGCTAAAATCCCAGAGTAATATACAAAAGTCTGCTAATTTCTTTATATTTTGTTGGGAAAATAGGAAATAGGTGCAGCAACTTCTTGAAATGTGCACTAACATGGAATTATAGTTACAGAAGGCAAAAACACTGTACAAACCTAACAAGCTTGAAAGTCAATATTTGGTGTATATCAGGCAACAATTGGAAATAATTATGCTATCAAAATTGCAGCATTTGCTCTTCTTGATTAGCAAAACATTACATTTTGTTTCAATTTACATTTTACAGCGTGCTAACCTTTTTTGAAGCTGACTTGTTATAAGCAGTGCATATATGGTTTGGTGTAAACAACACAATCTCAGGCAGAATCTCAATATAAAAAAATCTTCTGTAACTCCCACTGTACTTGCTTTTATTAACTTGTGTAAATTTCCAGTGTCTGTCCATATTTAATCTGGGTAGGTTTCTCCAGCATGGATCCCTCTTGTAAGAGAGATTTCAATCTCAATAAGAGCACCTATTTAAATAAACAAATAGAAAAGAACGGCGTGTGCATGCACAACTGTTTCAAGTTAAGAGCTCATTTCCCAGCTGGGGTAAAATGGCCTATAATGTGAGTATTCATGATACAGTAAGGGGCTTCAGAAGAGAGCATTTAAACATCAAACGAGAGTGTGTTTACTTAAATCCCAAAGTGTCGATGGAGAGCCATCAGTGGAACCAAGAGCTGACAGTTTAGGTCATCAAAGAGACTTTACTACTACTGCTGCTCACAAAAAGCCCAAACAATAGCAGGAAAGGGCTGCAAGTCTTCAGGAGATGAGCCACACACAAAGATCTTCAAGCAGGATTCATTAGACTGGCGCTGAGGATGGGGAGATCTATCAATTTCCTGTTTTTTACCTCCCAGCTAAGTGGTGACGGAGGCCTGCGTGTGCCAACACCACTAATGACTCAAAAACGACGGGCCGCTAACACGATTGTTCAATACTGCCCAAAATGGAAGCGTTGCAGACCACACATCCCTGGAATCAGACATGTGTGTTGGCAACACCGACATCTCATCATTAGTGGTGACCAGAAATGATGCCAGTGACTGTGTGTTTGCAAGTATGAACACAATGGTTTGCTAAGAGCCTCCTAACACAGAGGACATCCTCCACATATGGTTGAGGGAGCCTGGCTCCAATACTAATCTGCTCCCACTGTTTATAAAATAAACACTCCCGTGAACACTAACCTACAGCCTGCCCAATCTCCCCACTCCTGCACCCTCAACTCTACATCTGGCTGACCTTTGACCTGGACTGTTTGAACTGTGCTTCCTGTCCAGCGCAACTATAGCATAATGACAAAATCTGTACTGTAGGCACTTTTTACGCACTGGTGGAGGGGATTACCAACATATCCTCATGGAGGTGGTACATGCGGCCATCCCACACATGATTACATAAAAGGATGTGGCCCAGAACTTTGTCTCACAATCATAAAAGTCAAAAAAAGATTAATTAATTAGAGTTAATTAAAAAAAAACTTGGTTTCAACATATAGATGCTATGTTATAAAAGTGCATGTAAGCATGCATTTTGATAAAGCTCTGCTTACTGGTGTTAGATTACTTCTAATTGCAAAACCTTTGCCCGTAAAGACAACACCACTCCTTTTTCAAAACAAGGCTGTTCATGCAGACATCCCCACAGACACCCCCGCCCTCTCTCGCTCGGAGTCCTGAGCCTGCTTGGCTCAGTGGTGGTGGAATGAGACGAGATAAGCCCATGGTTGGCCTCCATCAACACATGAGGCTTTCCAAAGCGAGTAGTGTTACAGACAGGCGCTCCTCTGGGGCTCAGTGGGAGTGGGAGTGGACTGGGCTGCTCAGACATTAGTAGGCTGCTAATCTGCCTCCAGCCAGCTTGCTGATGCCCACCATCTGTGTCTCTAACTCATCACCCACAGGCCAGGAGCCTCTGCAGGCATACACACAAGTAAACAAACACCCAGAGAGAGGTATTTAAGAGGTGATTCTCTTCCTGGCTCGGTTAATTACTGATTGTCAGTGCCACCCAAAAAAGCAGAGGCTGGGAGCCAGTGGAGAGGGGTAAGGGGGATAAAGAGGAGCCAGCTGTGAACAGGGGCACATTAACTTCAGTTTGTTTCACCGTCCTCATTACGCAGGGAATTTGTGTCAGTTATAACTAAAAAATGGCTCAATCAGGAAAAAAGGATATGAACCCCCCCCCCCAAAAACGATTGCAACAGGTTTAATTACCACCAACAGCGAAGAAGTCAAAAGACTTGAGGAGTGTCGGGAAAAATGCGGCCGCTGGTTATGCTTCGTTTACTTGACAAGACTTCACAGTCATAATTGTGGATGCCTCTGGCTCTACTGATCAAGGGGATGTAGAGGGTTAAGAGGTCAGGAGGATGGGTGCAGGAGTGGGGGACAACTGATGGAGACTAACTGAAAGGCCTGAAACTCCTCAAGGAGTATGACAGCCACACAGGTGCGCTGCACTTGCCCCCACGTAACCCCCACACACCCATCATTAAGGCCTAAAATGTCCTGTGGGCGTAGCAGGCAGGTGATTAGCAGATACAATTACTATGCCTCACTTACCTTTTAGCCATTCACCCGTATGTTTGAATGTGGCATAAATAGGGTTGCTGCTCCATGTGATCTGAAGACTGAGCTTTTCTTTTAAGCGGCGAAGGCAGAGACGATCTTTCGCTTTTCAGAGCTCCAGATTTGCATCCAGTTTTATCCCCTTTTTAGTAAACAGGCTGTAAAATGAAGAAGAAAAAGTTTGTAGAATTTTTTGGTATTTTTGCCATAATTATGATAATTTTACCTCTATCATTTGGGCTCTTTGTTGCATAAAATATTCTTTTAAAGTCACACGCACTGTCTTAATCAAATAACCTCAAATGTTTTTTTGGGGTTTTTTAAAGCTCAAACCCCACCACCACTGCTAATCATACAATCCCTAAAGCAGTGCAGCACATCCACTGGGAGTAGCTGCAATGAGAACTGTGATGACATTTAAAGTACTTGCTAAATGTACCCATGTGAATTTTGGGGTGTTATTCTGTGGTAATGTTACCCTCTAAGCATTATCCATATCTGTAGCCATGTAGACTCTAAATACAATTATACAATGGAAACACTGCAAGTGCCAAAACCCCATTTGAATTTTTCTGGCAGTCTCGCCCTCCTATGTGACAGGAAGGTTGAACCTCCAGGCACTGCTCCAGATTCAAAACATTAACACTCATTCATTTGGATTATTTAACAGCAGTCTCTGTTTAGGATGGTCCAAAATATCTCACAGGAGCCAAAAGATGGAAAATATTTGCAAAGCTATGTCTGGAAATAGGCTGTCAACAATCCATCCAGAAGAAACGTGCAGCACCAGGCTGAACAGACTGCAGATCTTTTTTGCTGTTCACATGCTACACTACAGAGAAAAGGCCAGTAATGCCATAATGCTGCAAGAGGAGGATAAAAGTGAGGGCTTTTCCTCTGGCTTATGAACACAGGAGGTCCACACAGAAAAACCAACACAAGGATGATTCAATTATCCACCTACTAGTTCAGGGATTCCCCCACCCCCCTCTTCTAAATGCCTTTTGCACAAAGACTAATGTTTTCCCTCGGTGCAATAAATAACCTTTTATTCCCGCTGCCACAGAAAGTTCACCTGCACAGACGATCACAGCGTCTGCCCTCATATTTGTTACTGCGGCCTTTTAATTTGACCTGAGCCAACCTGTCATGCTCCATCAAACGTGGGAAATCGGATACCTTAGGAACACAGGCGCCTTTGCTTTGCGTTATGGCTCGCCACCACCTCCCAGTGCTTTAACACAGATTCTGGGAGCAGAGAGAAAGTCACCCACATCACATGAATCAAGCACTGTGACAGGGGTCCGTTAGGTCTGGGATCACACGAAGGATCACAAGTCTCTCTTTTTGCTTCTCTCTCTCTCCCATCTGTATTAGCTGGGGATGAGAGGCGCGGGATGGCCCTCTAAAGGCATATATTTCCGTTGATGAAGAGATAAATCAGATCATTTCTGGAGTAAGGAAGGGAGCACAGAGGGAGCCTTCTTGGTCATCCCCCTTTGAGATGTAAATGGCACGGTGGCACAGAAAGAGGGCCAGGTGTCTGATGCAAAGAGGGAAAGCGTGACGGTGCATGCATTCCTCAGAGACCTAGACCATTAACTGTTGCTGTGCCTGTTGCGGGTAAACATCAGCAGATTCTGTAATGGTCCATAATGGCCTTGCTAGAGTAGCACAATTGGATCAGTGTGATCACTGCAGGTATCCTCTCTGAAGTAAGATACTAGTCATGTCTACACATGCGTGCGCTGATATTTACACAATAAAATGTATCAAATTAAGAAAGTTAAGGTTTCTGAATTATGAGGAACGTCAGCCTTCTGTGCATAGCTACACTGAACGCCTGGAGACCAGAGGTCAACAGCTGCAGCTCACACCTTGCTGGACGATTAGAAACGAGTTAGCAGGCTCACCTGGGTCATCAGGACAACAATTTGTAGTGAACTCTTTAGAGCCTGGGGAAAAAACTTCAAATGTCCCCCACCTCAAGGTGGAGAAAAGAGGCATTTGGAAGGTTAAACTGTGAATGAAGAAAAGAACAGCAACCTGTTATTAGACTTAAGGAGAAAAGGGGGGCAGGAATGGCATTTACTTTGGGCTCAGTCAGTCAAGCTGCCGAGAAAGGCTGACAGGAGAAAGGTCAATTATGTTGGATACACTCCTACAGTGACTTTACCATCTTTCTTTCTTTTCCCGGATGCCTTGACAAATAGAAACCAAACCATGAGCTCCCAGTTGATAAGATTTTGTACCTCACTGTTATATCTGAGATGTCAGGGTTGACATAATGCAGAATAACATTGTTATAGGAAAGGAAATGTTTGACTGGGGTGGATAACTCATGTTATAGCACTAACCCTGATTAAATGTAGCTTATCTTTATTGTTTAAAAGCCCCCAGTAAAATCCTTCCAGCTCCATTGGGGACTTACTGCTCAAGCACACCTTAATCCAGAGTAGCTCCAAGTGTGTGTGTGTGGTTGTGTGTTTTATATAAATGTATGAAAATATACCTATTAGTAAGCCCTTTACTAATAAAGGCCAGCTACACTTAGCTAAGTAGCCACTGGCAGTTACATATTTAGCACGAGAACGCTGACTTTCAGAAAGACAACAAATACATTATAGCAAAATAAACACTTACCAGAAAAAAAATTATGCAAAATATTTGGCACACATGAGCTAACACTGACACAGCCTCACTCAGAAAGAAGAAGTCATCTTCTGGATTGTGCTGCTTAACAAGCAGAAGATCCCCAGTGGGAGAGGCACAACTGCTGCTCAAGGGACCAAAGTGATTTTGCCAAAAAAAATGCCCATATGTAAATTGTGGCAAATGACTCGTGGGCTTGTAATCTGCCAAACATGTCTCAAACATATCTCTTGATGAGCCTGGAGGAACATTACTGAAGCTGAAAGCGGCAATTGGTTTTTTGGCAAAGTGACTTTTATATATCCTTTATTGACATTAAAAATGTCTTTTTCAAGACAGCTCTGGCCAAGAGGGAAGCAGAAATTGCAACAAATTTATATTTGTTGCAATTTCTATGATGATGTTATCATCATACTTCTATGAAGATATTGTAAGTGTCCAAAAAGGACGAGTTATTTTGAAGCATTCTCTAAGATCACCAGCACAGCAAAAACTTGTGTGCGCATCACCTTTAAAATCAGAATATTTAATTTAAAAAAAAAAAAAGTATTTTCCTATAAGTTATACTTCTACCATTTCAGGATTGTTTTGAAGGCTTTGTCTCCTCCTTAAATAATGTCTCTGATATAAAATAAACAGCAGACGACGGTTGGCTGTAGAACAAATTTATTCATTAGTAGAGCTGTCACATCACTCTGTGGCATTTTTGAAGAATGTAATGCAAAATTGTATTTAACCTAACAGTTGACCATATGCTGGTGCAGCATTTTTTTTATTTTTTTTAAAGAGGAATTAATGAAGACATCTTGGAACCCGCAGGGCATTCAGATCGACACTCACGGAGCCAGACTTCTCATTTCAAAGGGATGACTCTGGTCTGCCATCTGCTGGTGAACATAAGGCATTACATACAATCAGGTCTAAAGATCACCGTGTTTAACAGGCCAAAACAATCCACGCCGATGGCAATCACATATGCAACACATCTATCTAAAGCTGGCTTCAAACAATCGTTTATCTGTGAGATTAAAACTCATGCCACTGGAGTTAAGCATCTCTCTCTTTTTAAAATCCTAGTATAAACGGTAACATCTGTTTTTAGTGAAAAAGGCATTTTAGTAGAAAAAATTCCCCTGAATTTTTTTTGTTTTCCTAGTGTTTCAAATGCTGCTCAAAAATATACTGTCGACTGTAAATGACAGACAGCTACCTCTGTAGTTTCTGTAACCGCATGATAAAATATAGCAGTTTACGCTGAAAATAAATTTCATTACATAATTCTTTGTCATATGTACACAAAGAGCATTAAATTAAAATACAAGTGAAATGTGAAGAATCGCAGTACAAGCAACTAAACTATTGCATAAGGGGAGAGTGCTGCGTTTTATAACTGAACTGAACACGCGTTTTACTAGCAAAGACTTAATATTAGTTATACACAAACACATTTAACATGCGTGCACTTGTGTTTGTCAAGACTCCCTTTATCATTGTGTTGATAGTTCAGAAAGACTAGGACTGTCACCAAATAAGACTGATGTTTTGTAAAACACAAAAGCTTTGCAATCCACGCCTGCCACCCCCCCACCACAAAAAAAAAAAAAAAAGCTACAAAAATCCCAGTAAATCTCGAAATCCCATGATCCCTCGTGACTGTACAGAAAACAAGCCTGGTCACGTGCAGGGGTCGTAGATCGTCTCAAAGTAACAGTCTTAATTTCCTTTGGAAGTTCTAGCAAAATATGATAATAATAAAAAAAAAGAAATGGATCCAACACCTTACTGGCTCCAACTGGACCTCAAGTAGAGCCAGAACAAAGGCCAGCACCATTAGGTGACTTGCTTTTGACAGCATGTGCACAAACACAAGCAGGATGCAGATTTGCACTTGGAGAGAGGTGGTCGTTAAAGTGATTGGTTTTTAAGAAGGCAGGAATGTGTCGTACAGTGAGGAAAGTCCAGTGTTCTCCACTCTGCTGCCCAGGAATGACTGCTTATCTAAAGTGGCTGGAAGTGCCTCGCACAGAGAGAAGAGAAGCTTATACACAGAGAGCAGTTCAACTGACTCTAGAAAAAAGGATGATTTTTGCAATAGCAGGACGCGCGCGCGCACACGCACACACACACACACACACACACACACACACACACACACACACACACACACACACACACACACACACACACACACACACACACACACACACACACACACACACACACACACTACAACTCCACGGGTAAATTGCATTTAAATAAATCACGCTTGTTGGAAAAGACTTGAAAACAATTCAGTGTGACTTTCACCAATTCAAGAAAAGTCTCTAAATTTAATAACATTTTTTACTGTGAGGAAAAATTTAATCTGAATTTCAGAGACATACGCTTGCACCCACCCTGAAATTTACTGCATCCCATCCTTGCTGTGGTCAGGTCTCCCAAAGAGGAATTACAGCTGCAAGGCTGCCCTCTAGTGAACAAAACTCAAAATGAAATACAAAAGCTTCAGGAGGTTGAAATGTGTGGAGATTGCATCAGGAGTTCACATCCTCTGCTGCATATTATTACTACTGAACTTGATAGTGTTGCTTTTGAGTGGAAACCTACAAACTGTAAGAACTGTGGCACCTTAATAAGTTTACTGACACCTTTAAATACTCTGCTCTCAGTAAATCAGTATGTCTCCCCTGCAAAAACAGTACTAATACTTATGGTCTGAGTTAGAGAATCAAGCATTAAGAGGAGGCACTGTCAGCTCCATATTAACAAATGGCAAAAGCATCAAAGTAGTTTTATATTAAGCAATGGTGCTTTAGTGTATGCTGATAATATCAAAGGCAAAATTGTGTGTAAAATGTGTAACTGAATACAAAGTAGTCCAATAGAAAAACAGTGATGCTGGCCAGTGAGGGACTTCAGCAAGGCCGGCTGGTTGTTGATGCGAGAGTGCTGGTGCTTAGTCCACACACACACATACAGACACACACACTGCTGCAGAGCTACAAGTACGTATCCTGCTCTGTGCTGTCAAGGCTGTGCGTTGATCGCTGAAGAGCAGATTCTTTGGCAGGGGGAAGGCCTGTAGGAGGTGATTTCTGCTGCTCAGCCGAGTCCGTTTCAGTCTGTGGCACAGTCTCTGGCATCACGCTGTTGATTGGAGGTGGGGTGGGCTGTTCTGAGGATGAAGGTGGAGGGTCAATGGGAAGAGGGTAAGGATTAGGGATCTCCTGTATGGGCTGGGATTTCTTCATGCTCTTCTTTTTCTTACTCTTCTTCTCCTCCTTGCCCTTCTTCAGCTGTGGGGTAGACTGAGGCAATTCAAGTACAATAGTGGGGTTCTGCTGCAGGTCCTGGCGCCTGGGTGGCTCAGCCAACATGATGATCCGAGCGCCGTGCATTCTCGGAGGTGGTTTGAAATTTAGCTCTCCGCGGTTCTTCTTCCAGCGCTTGAGCTGAATGTGATGCTCTCGTTCCACGTCTCGCGCCGTCACCGGCACCTCGAGAATCTGCAAAAGAAAAAGTTACGGCACCCGGTCACTGCTGGGCTCATATGTTCTTTCCGTGTCTGGCCATTGTACTGAGATTGTGAACTTTGTCTCCAAATGCCAAAGTGCTTTGGGCTGCCATGGATGCACCGTCACACACAGTCAAGATGGCGCTACATATAACAGGGGGTATTGTTTGGGAGGACAGACCCTCACACAAAACTCGATACAAGGAGCCAGACACCAGGCAGCCAGCACTTTGGTCAATTTGTCTGTGTGTCACTTTAATTCACTCTCTCAGACTCGCTGGTGTTCTCTTGGCTACGTTTAGGAACACTTATTGTTCCCTCTAACTCCACACCCACAAGAAGACACAATGACGTTTACGTCACTGCAAGATTACACCAATGCAAAATAACTTATCAATTCATGTCTTTAGAAAACCGTGGTATCAGCAAAATAAAACAAAATATGATTGTCTTAAAAAAATCACATTTTCTGGCTAACTGGCAACACAAAGTGCATGATTCCTATTGTCTCATTATAGTAAATAGGTAACAGAGTAGCCTCACATGACAAGGTAACTCATGTGATGAGAAGCATGATATCTGGACTGTAGTTAATCCTGGAAAAAGTAAAAGTAAAGAAAAAGTGAATCTGTATCAGACATCTTTAATGCAATCCTTCCAGTCTTTTGGAGAAAGTCACCAAATTCAACTCTAGGCTTAAATTACAAATTTTACTAGCTCGAGATCAAAGGTCAGAATCACGGGACACTGAAGACTTTGCTCGTAGACATTCCAGCAGACTTAAGGACAAGCGATCTGGAGAAAACTTACCTCTCGAACGAGGAAGCCCTCCTGCATGTATCGAGGCTCTATGGCCCTGAGAAGCTCCATGGTCTCATACTGGCCTTGGCAGGCCTTCAACTTCTCACGGGTTCCCAACATGCACTTAAGCAGCACCAAGCCCACACGAAAGATTATCTTCACTCCTAAAAGGGGAAGAAGCAGCCGATGAGTAAGTTTCAGTTTAAAGAGGATCTACCTGGCACCACTGCAGATGCATACCGTCACAGAGGAACATGTCCCAGACGCGCAGCACTGATGCCCAGGGCAGGGTTCTGGAGAAGGCACACATAAACCACTCAGTCATGTAGAGGATGGGATCGATCTTATGTTTCTCCAGATGCCGGAAGGCTAGAGGGGAGACGCGCCGCAGCAGGGCGAACAGTATCTCTCCATCTAACTGTATAGCTTCCTGAAAGGAGGCACAGGTAGGAAAGTCTTAACAAAAAACAAAACAAAACAAAAAAAGTCCTCTGTTGGTGCTGAAATGTTATGCACATAGATGCTCATCTGTTAAATTAAACCAATCCTTATTTCTGCATATTGTTTTCCCCATTATGCATGACTACCCAGATTTTGTACTTATGAGGAAACATTTAATTAGCTAACCTTCTTTCATAACATGGAATTAATAATAACAGCAGAAACTGAGAGGAAACAATTATTACGCAAGAAACTTTACTCATGCAGCTGGCCAAGGAAATAAGTTACGGTCTAAACAGCTCACTGATTTCATCAGAAAACCACAACCACAGTGCCAATGCGTCAACAAAATGCGCATTCCAGTTTTGCTGTGCAAAAGGCCCACAAGTAGGTGTGGACAGTTCTGCTAGTGGTGGAGTCAAATGAAGTTATTTTCACTTTACATTTCCAGCACTGAGACAGGTCATCATGAATGCTTTCAAAAGTTTTAGTCTCACCAGGCCAGGACTATAGTAGCCAGGAAGATACTTCTCACAGATCTGGACCAGCCCCCAGAAAGCATCCTGTGGAAACAAAAACGAATGATGTAAAGACATTCCTTTGTTAATCTTAGAGGGCATTACTCGGTTCACACCGAATCCGGAAAATATTAGAAATGTTGTCTTTGATGCAAGATTTTCTATCCACTTTACCCTTATGAAGCACTCGGGCCCCCTTAGGACACTGGCCAAGTTAGTCTGTATAATGGTATTGTGTCACACAGTATTTGTGTCAGACTAAAGTCCTTTCCCAAGCAACTGTGCAACACTCAGAAGCCATCTTGGCAACACCTTCAGATATATTTGGGTCGTTTTTTGTTTGTTTGTTTTTTTATGCTTTAGCTAAATTAAATTAAATGTCAATGATTACCAGGACTACATGTATGTAACCACCACTCACATCTGATAAATCCACTTCACAGTTTGCTTTCTCTTTCTTATATTGTTTCTGAAGTTCACGATTTAGCAATATGCAATGTTTCCATCTGAAAAATGATTTTGGAGACTTTTCCTTTAACATATTAATTGGCTGGTGCTTTTAAAGGCCACTTGAGACCTTCCTCAAACTGACAGAGTCGCTGTGTCTAAATCACACACCACAGCTAACAAAGCAAAACAGAATGAGTTGAATTCAGGACTGCATTAGAGGAGAGGTTTTTCCTGACAGATAATACACTGGCACACATGCAGAGAACTTTGCCAGGGGCACTATCCACCATCTTTGTGAGTTCAAGAACTCCAAACTCTTGTATAGTCACTATGGCTGCCATCATAATCTTCTAAAATTTGATGCATTATTCATCCTATGGAGTAGCTCTGGGATTCATCTACAGATTATATCATCTGTACACTCTGCCTCTGCAGATCAGCTTAAAATTAGACTTTTCTGAGGTCACAAACTAAAACAGAGCCTTAAAAAAATAAGAGAAATAGCATGTTCCTATTTTTAGCTTGGATTTTAGTTTCAAAGACCAAAATAAATCTTTAGAACATCCACACCAAAGGAGACAGTATCAAAGGCATTTAGTACCTCAGCAGGCATGTGCATAAGCAGCACAGCAGCAATAGGAGCCTGGGCCTGGCAGTATCCCTCCTCTGGTCTGTAGAGAGTGTAAGCTTTAAGAACACGGAACAGGTCCTGCTGCCTGCACAACACAATAAGCACACGACAATTAGGCACATTAAAACAAGATGCGGTCAACAACTCCTGTGTGACATGTCACATCACAGCTGATCGCTCACCCGTGTCCTCCCCGTGACACAAACATCTCATGAAATGGAAACTGTCGATGGAGGTCTTTTTCAATCACGTCAAGCCACTTAGGGTCCCCCGGCTGGCTATCCAGCTCCTGACAAAAAAGAACATGGGGGACTTGTGAGATCGCTTTGTGATATAGCAAAAGTAGTTAAATATTTTTAAATGGAAGGAATGCAGAGAATGGATGTTTTATAGGATTTAATGATCACAGCAATAAATTAAGTTATTCATTCTTTAACTACAAAGTTCACTGAATGGGGTAACCCTTTATTGACCCCAGGATGAGCTGATGCTATGTTTAAACTTTACATTTGAAAAGATTCCAGATCTGTATCATTCAAACAGATGTTATCATGTATTCTGAACACCTGAGGCACACATTTAAATGGAAGGGAATACATTTTCTTTTTAAATATCTATCACTCAAAAGTTTTGCAAAAGCAATATCGTTATATGTCTGTGTATCCGGTCATAATGGTCTCAAGAGCTTGAAAAAGGCAACTGGACTTCTTTAGTTCTAAAACCAAATGGTGATGAGTCCCCAGTATTCAAACCCTAGTAGGGGCTGTCCCCTTTTGAAGGTGGTCTTTGACCCACTATTGACCATGTGTGTCATCACATGAGCCAAGGTGTGAAAAAAAGTTGTGGGTCATTACCACTAGGTGTTTCAGGTGAAACCACTGTGAGACCTTCCACACCCTATCACGTGGGTTTTTGAAGTCACCTGAAGTAAGGTGTGAGTGGGCGTTGAGGAACCTGGGAAGGGACCTGAAGATGGCACTGTAGGTGGCTGACAGCTGGTGTCGTAAGCCACCACCTCTTTTCAGTGATGGCAGTTCACAGCAAATAGATGGCTCCTTTCACTCTTCTTTCGATCCATCTGTCTTCCCGGTCCAAAATGTGAACACTGGCATCCTTGAAAGAGTGTCCTTTCTCCTTTAGGTGCAGAAGTACAGCTGAGTCTTGTATGTTGTGTCCAGTCGCCTTTTTCAAGCTCTTGACACCATCATTACGGTTCATTTAAGTTTCCCACAAACACCTGTTGAAATAATATGATTTTGGGCTTCATTTGGAGTTGGAGGAGGGATGTACTGTTTATTTTCTTCTTTTTTTCTGGGTTTATTTTATTAAAACTATTAGGTTTTTAAAAAAATAAATAAAAGTTGTGATCCTCTAAGGGTGCACCAGTTCCAGTCCTTTGTCTTAAATATCTGGGTTCTCAGCCCAGCGAGTAACAATGGTGGATGACCACGCTTTCAGTATCAATTTCAAATGAAATTTAAAAATGAAATGAGCTCCAAGTACAGCATAAATAGATATGTGAGGGGAAGTGAAAGAAGAAGCTGTTGGACCTGAAACTTTCCTTGGTTCTGCTCTTTCTTCACCTTCCCCCCAGACAGGTAGAGCCACGCACGGCCTCTGAGGGCAGGAGGGATTCCTTTCTGGCACCGCAGCCTCACCTAAGTCACAGAACAAAAAAGAGTTTCCCCAAATAAAGCAATACACCAAAAAAAAACATGTGCAGATATTGCTTGGTTGAATCTAAGAAAGGCAATCTGGTATGCAGATACAGTGAATGGTCATTACCACAGATCTGCCTCTTGGTATTGGTTCCCTTTCTTGAATACACGTAGTTTTGTAGTTAGAAACTAACAGCTTACACTTAAGATGAATTGACATGCATCATCTTTTTGGCATTTACTATGAGATCATAATTTGATCAAAGATAAGCTAGCATTCAGGGATATTGTAGCATCTGAGACGCTTATACATATATCATATCATATCATCAAGAATCACAAACAACTGTTGGAGCAACAAATTGGCTGACCTAAATTTCACATCTGACTCCTGGGGAGACACTTGATGTGACCTCCATTACCATTTCTGGGCGCTTTTGTTTGTTCTAATGCAAAGCTGGTACACTTCCCCAAGAACAGTTCAGTTCTTACTGTACAAATACTGTTAATCATGGGGGCACAATAAATGATTAGAAACCCTGACTCGCACTGCAAGAAAAGGAACACTTCTTGCTACTAAACTGGCTGTTTCTGTGTTGCACACATACATTCCCACCCTGAATCTGGGACGTCAACTTGTCATATTGTTCATGTGCTGGTACAGGGACAGGGTTGTGTCCTGGCTTGCTGCTCATTCATGGGCGTGAAGTTAAGTTGCAGCTCTGTGCTAAATTGCTGACAGCATTTCACACAGAACCAGCTAGACAAGTGAAGCTGCAAAACAAAAAGTCTATATAAAGTCTTGTCCTTGAGCAATCAAATATTTGAACGTTACTATTTGCTTTGTTTGATCATGTTGACTACTTGTGACTGAAAAGAAAAAAAAATCTAGAAACCACATGATATATTTCAGCAAGCAAGCTTCCAAAACTCTTTCAAAGAAACTGTACAGGTTGTGATTTGGGAAACTTCACATGGTTAGCACCATGCAAGGTATACAAACATGCCACACGGTCTTTTGTGTAATTGAGTTAACACCTGGTGCTGACCTTATTGAATCTCTTGATCATCCACTTGTCCCAGTGACTGAGCATGTCCAGCCACTTCACCTCCCTTTGCCTGAGCACTGCTGGAGGCACATCCTGAGCTCTGGTTACACAATGAAGGGGAATAATTAAAAAATAAAAAGAGAAAGCTCAAATAATATTTTGCACTTTTCATTTATTTCATATGCAAATGAGAGCAAATGACACATATATTTTCTTCTACTAGCATAGGAAGCATTAGCCAGGTGGCAAAAAGTTGCTTGTCTTTGCAATAAGGCAGGTCTGAAATAATCCTCCAAACTGGGCAAGGCTTTTCTTTTCTTTCTTTTTTATTTATTTTTTAAAAAGGCAGTTTGTTAGGAGCAGGTTATTTTCTTGAGGGTGCAACAACAGAAAAAAAGACTAAAAAAAACAAAATAAAACACAATCTCACAAAGGCAGGTTATCTTTCTGCATTTGCCATCAGATCTCTGTGTGTGGCCATGACTCATTTGCAGGCAACGAACTATAAAAGATACAAACTCAGATGTATTTAATGGCAAAGACTCTGCTCTCAAATAACTGCAGACAGGATTTGTCCGCTTTATGATGCAATTTAACAGTAAAATGTTTATAAGCAAGAAAAAAGGGACTTTACATTATATTCTCCATGAGAAAAAGAAAACATAAGCAAGTATAACCTACATTATGAATGTGGTCTGATGCTTTACTATGGTATGTAATTATCTCATCGGCACAAGCCTGTAATTGTAGGGATGAAACGTCTTCAAAGAGCTCTTCTTATTTAAGACAGACCTCTTTCTGTAACAAAGTGTAGCCTATGTGTTGTAGATCAGTGCAAGATCCTATACTCCAGCTTCAGCTCCCATGGCCTTTAAACAATAAAGAGACACTTTTGTAAGCTAAACACTGACTATCTATAAAGCTGAGCCAAAAGAGGCCCTCTAGTAAAGAGGCACCAGAGCTGCGGCTCCAAGGCTGCCAAAAACTCCACAAGACAGGAAACTCCCAGCCAGCCGGTGCTTGCCACAACTTTCACCCACTCCTTCCACTGTTTCACTGCTGTCCTGTAGGCTTTAGACCCAACATTAGAAGAAAAGAGAAAGAAATTCATTTCTTCAAAAAAAAAAAAGTCTGAACTATCTTGCCAAAAACCAGGAATAATTCATTCCAAGCATGACAGACAGTGAATAGTGCTCTGTCAGTATCCCCCACAAAAAAGTGACAGATGAAAAAAAAATACATGGCATAAATGGCAAACAGTAAGCATTTTTAAAAAAAAGAAATAGAAAAAAAAACCGCCACAGTGCCACGCAGCTGGTTGGGAGCTCTGTTAGTCAGAGTCACATAACAACAACAACACCACCACCTGCACAACTTGTCATCATAACTAATGCTAACTTATCCTGTACTGTTTGGCTGAAGCAGGCTGCAAATTTGCCACCTATTTATCTAGCTGACAAAACAACACAGATGGTTTCAAAGAGTTGGAAGAAACTTACGAATCCTCTGAATACTTCTGCGCCCCACCAATAAATCCATATTTGTCGGTCTGCCTGTCGCTGGTGAAGCCGTTGATCTCCGAATCGGATCCCAAGGAACTTTCATCGTCAATGTGACTGCTGCTAATAGTCCTGATGCTCTCCGTGTCCACCGATCGACGGCCGTTTTCTATTTTGGCCATGGTAGCGAGAAAGCTAGCTTCCTAGCCGGGACAGCTAACGTCAGCGAGCTTGTGGACAAACCCCCGGAGTCAAATCTGCTCCTCCGCGTATGTTGTCGAGTCAGACTGCACCGACGCCATGATTTCTCGGCGCGAGTTAAACTTTCCAGCTGTGCTTCTCCCCGTGAATATTTTCTAACGGTACGCTACAGCTGTCAGGCCACATTAAACAGGTTATGCCCTAGGTTAACTTGGTTATTTTTTCCCCGTTTTACCATTAGCCAGCTAACGTACTAAAAGTTAGCCTTAACTGCTTGTGACAACACAATCCCAAACTATTTCTGTATTGACCCCACCTTCACCGAACCACCGCTACCTTATCATCGCATTTTACATAGTAAACTACTTACTTACTAAACCACCTGGTTAACGGACTTGTATGTTTTGTCCTCAGCTAGCTGTGGCTTGGTTTTGCTGTCCTGTCATCCCACCCGAGAGTGCTGGACAGATTTGTGCCTTTCCTAGTATCCCAAGTATACCGCCCTCGGTTGGCTTTAACATCCTAATGTTACGCCTGCCCCTAGTGGCTGCTGAAGGAGGAGGAAGTGAATCCTATGTCTAAGCCACTGGTATCTTTTCTGTTAACTTGCTCTTTTCGTGCATGAGGACATGTGACCTGCTAATCCATGTCATTTAGACTCATCCTGTTGCCATTAACCCACACTTGCAAATACCACAGCAACAAAAAGCAGGCTTTTTAAAACTTGTTTATTTTAATGAACAAATGTTGCCACAATGTATATCACCATGAACAAAAAAATGAAGCAATAGTGTGAAATCATGACTGCCATCCAGAGTATTATTCATTTAACCATTTAAAATGACATGCTTTTTGCACACAACTGTATGGAAAAATGTCATATAATTCAAACAAAAACTGCAATTAAAATGACACGACAAACATCAGTTGTTCTTTTTACAGGATGGCTCACTTCTTTCGTCCACCTCTCTCCTTCAGCGCCAGATGAATAATCGAACCGTTGCTCATGTTGTAGTAAGCCAGCGAGTTGGAATCCTTGATGAAAATGCCCTGAAAAGGAACAAAAAAAATATTTAGATTAATTAACCCAGATGAGCTCACATACTCTAACAAGGTTACAAGAAAAATTTTACCTCATACTGCAACTTCTGTTTTCCTGCCGGCATGCCTGTAGCTTCGTGGATTTTAGACTTTGATGACAGACACCTGTGGAGATATTACATTTGCAACCAATAAGCACGTGGTCTGTGGCATACATTTACTTTACTAGAGAAAACAAGCCAACATCTTGCATACCTGGTCTGTGAGGGGAACGGTGAAATTCAGCACCTGGCCATTCAGTTTCCATTCAGTCTTGTCCTGCATGTTGGGAACCTGTACTTTAACAGCCACTGGACCCTAGAGACAGGAGAAAGATTCAGACAGATGAAACTACAAATCCATGTATCCTCTAAAGAAGTTAGAGGAGTACATTTTCAGCTACCACAGCGGGAAACAAAGCCATAGTTTAATACTGTGTTCACAAAAACTGTTTTTTTTTTTCTTTTTTGCTTGTATACTTGAGGATCTTTCAGTGAATCTGGGGCTGATACAAGGTTGTAAGCCACTGTTTTGAACCATTTTCTACATTTGGGTCATATACTGTACCTTAATATGGAAATGAACTTGTAAAACTAGTAAACTACAAATGTAAGGCAATACATTTTTCATAATTTACTGCGCAAACAAACCTTGTTTCTACGAAGGAACTCCTCCTCTGGAATCAGGTTATCCTCTGTCTTCATCTTCTTGCTGATTGGTTCATCCTCATGAGGTGGGGGTGGATGGACAGGTGGTGCCGGAGCAGCACTTGGTGGCTGTGGCACAGGTGGAGCAGGAACAAATGCTAGAAGGGAAAAAAACTTTTTTTATTTCAAATATGAAAATAAAGAATGCCATGTAAGAAACTTTTAGTTACCAAATTACTCAAAGACATTCATTTCCAATCTGTATCAACAATGAGTATCAAGTTGGAATGTAACTCATAGGTGCTTTAACTTACGGGCTGGAACAACCATGGGAGGTGGTCTGGGAGCCATGATGTGAGGTGCAGTCGGCGGCATGGGAACCACGTTAATGCGGGGAGCAGGAATCATGGGCGGCATTGGGGTAATAACTTGCCCTGGTGCAAGGCGCACCACAGGAGCCACAGGGGGCCTCGGAATTACAGGTACAGCAGACAGGAGGGTGGTGCGTACTGGTGGTGCCACCTGTTCAATAACCCCGTTATATGTTAAAAAGGTACTTGTGTACAATAAAAAGCGTCAAACTATATAGAATTAGGATTTTAACTTACAGAGGTAGGTGGGCGAGGCACAGCTGTGACAGGAGGACTAAGTTTAGGCAAACTGACTGCAGAGGAGGGGATGGGTGGCTGGTGATGAATTTCACTTGGCTTGCTAGGGCCAATTTTCTCTTTAGTGTCATCCTCTCCCACCAGTCCTTTGGCCTTGTGAATGGCTTCTATCTGCTCTTGCAGGGTGATGTTGGCCTGCGCTGCCTGCTGCGTACGAGCCATGCTTCCTGAGTGGCCATCCCAGGTGACCTGAAATTCGAAGAATACAAAAAAAAAGAGAAAACTAATGTAAACACAGTTTCATGAAAACTGCAGTGACTTTGTCTCAGAGATTCCTATAACCACAGCTGTTCCCACCTTCTCCTCTGGCTTCTGGATTTCTTCTTCCCCAATCTTCTTACCGATGGCTGTCTCTTCCACACCAAAGATATCAGTACGCCTCTCAGCCAGCTGCTTCAAGCTGCTCTCGATATCCAAACCAGGAGCGTAGACTTCATCCTCCGTCTGTCTCTCTCTGATGCTGCGGTCTCTTTGCTCCAGCCAGCGTGGATCCAGCAGACCAATACGCATGTGCTCCTGCATCTTACTGGCTGGGATCTTCTCACCAGTAATGGGGGAGATGAGATACTCATCTGGAGCTGCAATTGAGGGCTGAGGCTTGGAAGCTGTAAGGAAAAGATAACATGAGCTAAAAATGAACTGTACAAAGTAGAAACTTGCTAAAATAAGGAAGTGTGCTACCTTTGGGGTCATAGTCTTTGCGAATGATAACCTGGTCTGGAGTTGGAGGCAGTGGGGGTGGCATGGGGTTGTCTGGTGGCAGTGGAGCCTTCATGCCTTCATCATCATCATCAGATCCCTAAAGAAAGCAGCAGGAGATTAATCCGTTTTGTAACCAGACCTTCAAGTTTTCTTCGTTTCAAGCAGAGGGTTACCAAATGTGTTGTTCAAGTAAATCAAAAATATGTGTCAATTCTGCGACTGGCACAGACATATTGCAATACACACTAATTAAATACTTCATCAGTTCTAACCTCATCCATGTCCTGCACTTGTGTATCTTGATCAGGTTGTGAAGGCTGGCCTTCACCCCTATCCTCCCTCTCATCCTCTTCACCCTCGCTCTCCACCTCCATCTCAACCTCCTCACTCTCTCCATACTTCTCATAGCGCTCCTGGATCAGGATGCGAGCGCCGAGCTCCTCCGGTGTGGTTGGTGGTGGGAAGTGGCCTAAGGAATTTCAGATGCCAATATAGGTAAATGGCTGGATCTACAATTAGGGATTATTGTTTAAAAATATAGTTACTGTGGTTATGTTACCTTGTTCATTAGGCTGGAAATCCACTGTCTCGACCACTACAAAGTCATGCCAGTCAATTTGGGCATATGCCACCCGTTCTTTCTCTCTTTCTTCCTCCTCCTTCTTTCTCTCACGCTCCTGGTATTTTGCCCACTCGACACGGTACCTCACCTGATGGTTGCACAACAGGACACATTATTAACATGTGAAACATTAACAGTGAATGGTTATTCTGAGAAGCAGTTACTGTTAAAACAGAATACCTGGTCCATAACCTCTTTTGGATTGTCAGCCTCTCGCTTGAGTTTGGCCAGTAAACCTTTGGGAGGGATCAGAATCTAAAGTTTGAGAGACAAGAATCAAGACATTGCTTAGAATCACCAACTGAATAAAGAGACACTAATAATGTCAGAGAACCACAATCTGTCAAGTCACCTTAGTATACTGCTCCACCAGTTTGGTGAAGTAGTTGAAGAGGCTGTGCTGTGGCCGCAAAAAGTCAAACTGGTAGTTCCTCTGTTCCTTCTGCATGAGCTGAGTGAGAAACTGGCGGCCATTGCGAGCAACAAACTGGGCAGTGAGCTTGACAACATCCAAATCAAATGCTGAGATTGATGGAGGATCTGCTATGAACTCAAACTCGGGGGGAGGTTCTTTGGGGACCACCGTCTCCTGAATCACCTGTGACTGAACCTAAAAATAAACATAAAATATTAGTTAGGAACAAAGACTACAATTTTTTCATTTATTAAAAAAGAAAAATTTAATTACATACTTTTTGAGGAAGCTGCTGGGACTGTTGCATAGCCTGCTGCTGCATAACCTTAGGCACTGCTGCAGATGGCTCTTGAGCTTTGCCCTCCTTAAATTCATTGACCTTGTGACGATAGTAGGCATGGTAGGGGTCATTCGGGTTGAGGAAGTTAAACTTTGGATTGTTGATCTCATTCTGACGGATTCTTGCTTCAAACTCAGGCCCATTCCTGTCAAATGACAAGAATGAGTTATACCACAGACATGAAATCCCCTTACCATTACATATTTATATAACTGTCATATATAAAGAAACCAACCTGGCAACAAAACTGGCTGTCTTGTCAACAATGTTTCGAACCTCAGGAGGTGGATATATGATACCAACAATAGGTTTAGTGGCCGGGGTTTCTTCTGCTGTTGAATCATTCTGTTGACAAAACAAACAAAAAAAAAAATTTGTTAGTTAGGCTAAACTAGGCAAGAAATAGACAAATAAAATGGGATTTAAAAACGGTAAACAACCACCAAATGTACAATATTTTACATGCAAACAAAACTACACCAAATACTACTTCCCCGGTTATACTACAATTTAGAACTCTCAAAGCATAGCGAACATTTTTGAAAACCAAAAAAATCCCCAATATCACAAGGCTAAACAATAGATTTTACCGAAATAGTCCCCACAGAGGAGCAGTAAAACGTATAAAAACCGCAAGCTAACAAGGTTTAACGATTCGTCTTTCAGTGGTTAGCAAAAATGGACGCTGCTGGCTGTTCGCTAAATTCAAAATCACAGACACATTTCAGAGTAAAGAAAGGCAAAGAGTAACCCAGATCAAGAGTTTGCCAAAAGAAACAGTGTGTAGGCTACATTGCTAGCATTAGCTTACTAGCAGAGCTGTCCTTACCTTGTTGTTAGATTCCGGCTGAACGATTTGAACAGGCCCAGGCGGCATGGCTACGACTTTTTGTAAAACTGGAAGTTACCTGCAAACACACAACCAACAATAAAAGTATATGTATTTTAAAAACTATTTCTATACGGCATATTTTGCCAGAAACACAATCTACAGTAGCTTAAAGCTTTAATTTTGCAGTGGCTCAACACTTACGTCGCGCTTTCGTTGACCCAATGGAGAATAATTACTTCCGGGATTAACTTGCACGGCACTATGGTATTTAGAGTACTTTTTTTGGAGGTTGCCAAGGAGATGCGGCGTCAACAGACTACACTGTTTTTCAGACCTGTGTCAGATAGAAGATCTATAATACAGATTGTCAGCCATGAGTCACTTGTTGGGTCGTCAGGACTGTATCGAAAGTCTCCGAAAAGACCTGGTTGACCTACAAGGAGCGATTCTGGACGTGTTCTCTCGAACCGGACCGGTCCGGTTTTCTTCCTGGAAGTTCCCGGACAAACTCTCCTGTAATCTAGACATGGTAGCTTTGCTAGAGCAGTATGACTTTGTGGACGGGGAAGATGAGTTCAGTCAGCACTCCCACTTTGTTTTACTGGAGCTGGTGATTGACAGGTAATATCTAACGTTTTTCTTTTAACTTCTATGGTTTAGAGTGGTTTTTAGAAGATAAGAGTTTTTTTGGTTTGTGTGTTTTTTTGTTTTTGTAGATTTTTTGTTGTTGTTGTTGTTGTTATTATTATTATTATTATTATTGTTATTATTGTTATTATTATTATTATTATTATTATTATTATTATTATTGTCATGTGCATAGTGGAAATAAACACACTTTGCACGGAAATTCTTTTCGCCAGTCTCCGTTCACACAACACAATGAAAAAAGAATCCAATAAAATCAAAATAACGATCAAATAAATGTGCAAAAGAAAGTGAAAGTAATAAATGTGCGAACAATGGCACAATAAAAGGAGTTAGAGAGACCAGAGCTTGAAAACCTGAGTTGCACCTATGCCTTGTGGAAGTATGCAAACAGGTCTGTACAAATTAGTGCAATACCAGCTAATAATAACAGAGGAAAAGTCAGCAGTAGTGATGGAGTAGGAGAGGGGCAGTACTGATTGTCTTATTCAGGAGTCTGATGGCATGCAGAGAGAAACTATTTCAGAGTCTTTTACTCATTTATTTCAGACTTCTGTAAGGTCTACCCGAGGGCATTAGTGTGAACAGGTCAGGGTTATTATAGTTAATGAAAACGAACGAAATAACGAAAACTGATATTGAAAAAACATTGTCGTTAACTGAAATAAATAAAAACTAAAATGAAAAAGAAAAAACTATAACTAACTAAAACTGAATTGTGAGTTTACAAAACTAACTAAAACTAACTGAAATTATAGATATTGTCATTTTTTTAAAGTCTTGTGAACTGATATGAAATCAATTTTTCCGCTCTCCGAGTTTAAGCTCGGAGCTCCTTCGGGCATTCTGTCAGGAAAACCACCAACATCAAAGTCCACCTGAGAAGAGCATAAAAGGCAGCTACGCAAACCGCTCTCATTGTACGACGTAACCTGGTGCACCTCTGGAGAAATGTCCACGCAGCCCGCAAGGTTGTGATTAACCTGCTTAGTCCTTGTGCGTTTCCGGCTACTTTATCAGTTAGAGAATAACAATCAGGAATAATAATCAAAGCATCAATATAAGGACTCTCAAATGTCAGCAAATTCCTGGAGGGATACTGCTGAAACTATCGGAATGGATGTGAGGGAATGAAGAAAATGAAAAAACAGGGACAAATATGTTTGCAGCCAAAAAGCTGAGCAACACACACAATCCAGCTTCACACGCATCAATCCGGACATGAGGTCGGACACTTCCGTAGGTTGTGTACAGAGGCTGCAGAGAACCTGCAAGTCTAATTAACAAGCATCTAACCAAGCTAGCTCCAAAACAGAAGCAGCTTCAGGTGGAGAACATCAGGATGCAGCTGGATTTGACCTTTGACTCCTTCAAAGAGTTTGTGTCAAACACCACATGTAGATGTTGTTAATCTGCTGCACTGACACTGGAGTTAATTGGGAGTTTACTGTAGAATTTATTGAGTTTTGGAGTTCATATTTAACTTTGTTTCTCCCTGTTGATGTTCATGTGTGTCCTTAAAATTACACACATTTAGCATGCAGTGCTGCTGTCTTGTGAACCGTTGGTTGTTGAATATATTTCTTTAAAGGGTATCTTTTGTCGAGTTTTCATTACACAATAGTCACTTTTGCGCTTTGAATCTTGCACCTGATTAAGTATGAAAATACTAAAACTAATACTGAAACTAACTAAAACTAACTAAAACTAAGCATGAAACCAAAAATAAAAACTAATAAAAATGAGCAAAACCACTCTGAAAACTAATTAAAACTAACTGAATTAGAGAAAAAAAAGTAAAAACTAACTAAAACTAAACAATAATGTAAAATCCAAAACTATTATAACCCTGGAACAGGTGGTGTTGTGGGTGTGTATTGTTCTAAATGATGTTGTGGGTCCTGCTGACAACCATGGTGGTAAATATCCTGTAGTGATAGGAAAGCTGCTCCTCTGATGTACTGTGCAGTTTTTATCCCACGCCGGAGAGCCTTCCTGTCCTGGACAGTGTAGCTTCTAGTACTACACTTTAACGAAGGCAGTAATGATGCTCTCAACTATACATCTGTAAACACTGCTGAGGATTTTGATCAACATGAAAGTACAGTCTTTGCTGTTTTTCTTGAGAAGCTGTTGGGTGCTGCATTTCTCCACCTCAGTGTAATAATCATCTTCTTGGTCTTATCTGCATTTAAGGAGAGATTATTTTCCTGACACCAAATCACCAGTCCTGCCACTTCTCTCCTCTGTGCAGTCTCCCCCCCGTCAGTGATCAGCTCAATAACTGTGGTATTATCTGTGAATTTTATAATGCTGGTGGTAATCTGGGAGGTCACACTATCATAGTGAAGAGGGTGTACAAGAGTGGTCTCAGCATGCTCCCTGAGGGGTTCCCGTGCTTACGGTTCTGATGCTTGATGTCTCATTTTCAACTCTCACCGACTGGGGTGTGTCTGGCAGGAGGTTCAGCGCCCAGTTACAGAGGAAGGTGTCAGTATGAGTGCGATCAGCATATGGGATACTATTGGATGCTGAGCTGTAGCCAATGAACAACATTCTCACATATGTGTTCCTATTTTCTAATGGCTGGTTTAGAATTATTTGTAGAGCTGTGATGTAACTTACATGAGTGGCCAAAGTTGTTGCCCAATGTATAAATATATAACATGAAATAAATAAATAATAATCCTTGAATGACTTAAACACTTTTCTTTTCCCCTCTCTGCCTGAACAAGACTGCTGCTTCTTGTACAAAGCACCAGTGCTTACATTGAGCAACTGAGGGGCAGCCACAGGAGACAACAAACGCTGCAGAAAGGATGCCTGTCAGTTGGCCTGGTAGTCACAAACTATTGGAGCAATTTAGTTCAATTTGCCAGCATAAAGGTAGGCACATTGCTTGATTTTAGTGAATAAATAATAATAATAAAATAATGGCGTAACATTGCCAGCTAACTGATAGCTCTCAATGCCTTATACCCTCTTTATTGTTTTAGGAGATTGGAATCAGTAAGAAGCAGGCAGAAACGAGCAGTGATGAGACAAAGACAGCATCACCTGGCTCACCTCAATTGAACTCAACGAGTGACTTTTGCAGACGTTGCTTATCTGCTTGTTCATCAATGAGCACATTTAAAATTTCCCCGCAGAATGCACCTTCCGGTCCCACCCACAGCACGCCATGCCCTCCCGTGGTTGACAATCAAAACAAAAGCTGCCAGACTGTTGAATCATCGCTCATTCCATGCACTGCATGCCATCAAGTGCAAACTCTTTTGAGAAAGACAGGAGACTCTCTGGTAGACCTGCTTCAGAGCGAGGGCCTGCCCTCATCTCTGCAACCTCTCCTTGCAGCTGTGGATGGCACTCCGGAGCTGGGAGGTATGACAGCAGGTGATGTTTCCCAGTGGGCCAATGAACAGCTCAGGGACATGCGCAGGCTGGAAAAGCATCTTCAAGATGTACGCTGTATGGTACAGCCTCTTAAAGACAGAGTAGCAGTGGCAGAAACAGAACAGAAAAGATTCAGGTCTCAGCTGAAAAGAGCGGAAAAAGAGTTCAACCAAGAGAAGGAAAATCTTCAAATAAACCTAGTCCAGCTTGAGTTTTCACTGCAGAAAGCACAGAGATTCATTAAAGAAACAGAACAAAGGCTACAAGAGGAGCAACAACAACATGAGAGGAGTGAGTAGACTCAGGAGTAGACATGATGAGAATTCACAGAGACCCCTTTTACTATTTTCAAATGTTTACCACAGAAACTCTGTCCTTGGAGGAGATTAATTTGAAACTAAAGGAGGAAATGGCACAGCAGCAAAATACTTTGCAGGCACTTGGTAAGACACGCACCTACATAAGATTCATTATACATTTTAAAATAAACATTTTTTGCATAGTACACATAAAATAAACCTTTATGGTGGCTAATTAATTATTTTTTGTGTTAGAATATGAAAATAAAGAACTGCAGGAGAATCTCGAGACCTTAAAAATAGAGGAAGAGGCCTGTTCTAAACTACAGCACAGGATCCAGCAGTTAGAGAGTCAGATCTCTGACACTCAGCTCCTTCTTGACAAGGAGAAAGCCAAGTACCACAGTGCTTGCTGTCAACAAGAGGTCAGCATCACAGCAAACATCTGAATTATTTGCTATTTTCCACTGGAGACTGTGATAGACTCGCTTGTGAATCAGTCACACAACAGTAATCAAATAGATTTATACAGGTGTTGTTTGGTTGTGCATCCAGTCAATGCAGGCAAAGCAGAAATCCTTGTTAGAGAGAGTTGATGCTCTCGACGAAGAGTGTGAAGAGCTGCAGAGGCAGCTGGGGGAGCGAGAGGAGAGGCAGATTGGCCTATGCAATCAGCTACAACAGATGTCAGAGGAGAAGGAAGAACTGCAGGCTCAGATGACTCAATGGCAGGTATATTACAGCTCTTAAATGCACATTACCCATAGTAATACCCAAAGCAGATATGTTTAAACCTAGTAACATATGCTCTTATATTTTTTTCTCATCCGGACTTGTGTTTAAAGCTCCAAAATGAGAAACAGACACTACAAACAAATGCAGACGAGTTAAAAAACTGCGTGGAGGAGCTGAAGGAATACGTGCAAGCTTTGAGGGAGAGGGAGAGGCTGTTGGTGGCTTTCCCGGAGCTCACCCCACTGGCCCAACCACAGAGTAGGCAGTTATGAACCACCCACTGACTAACATTACCTGCGTGTAGGCAAATAAATGTTGTATTTACACTTTTATAGTTTGGAAAGCACACAATGCTATTTTGACAAAGTGTGAATTATAAGACCACAAAAACGACTCTGTGCACTTGTACATGGCACAGACAGTAAATCACAAAAATCAGTGCACATGCATTACTTGGAAAGTTAAGGTATTAATCTTGTGTTCAATCTTTCATTTTGTTTGTTTCTTAGCAGCTTCTTTTTTTGAGTATGATAAATCATTTACAGTTAATGCATATTTATAATTGTATGTAAAAAGGTACAGGAAATGTGCTTTTGGATATGCAGCAGCAACTGCAAGCAAATAGCATTCGTATAAAAGGTCTGGAGCAGGAAAATGCCACCCTTCACAGAAGTCTGGAGAAACTGGGGGGAAAAGCACAACATAATGCCAGCAGGGTAAGTCATTTGGTAGGGCTATTGTAACGCTATATAATGTGAAAATATGTGAAAAATGTAGATTGTGCATGAATAAACAACTTGAAGCAGGGTTTTGTGGTTGTTAATAGATTTACTGAAAATTATACATATTAATTTTTAATAGGAAGCCTCCCCTCAGCAGACATGGAAAGCTTCTCAGGCCAGCACACCAATAGGAAAACAACAAAATCACCAGATTGAAATGCAAAGATGTCAAATGTAAGTATTCTGCTCTTTAGATTAGTTTAAGTAATCAAAATACTATGAATCCACTGTTGCCTTCTTTGCTCCACAGGCAGAGCAATGATGCAGCAAGGCTGGGGTACATTAACAGAGGAAAGGAAGCAAGAGGAGATAGGAGCGGTGTGGAGTCAGCCAGGTCACAGGTTCGTGTGTCTGCCTCCCCCTCATCCCCACAAATCCACCTTCAAACACTCCACCTGAACAGAGAGTCCGCTGCTGCTAAAAGCCATGGAAAAGTAAACAGCGCTTCTCTGCTTTCCCATTCCCGAGGCTGGAATCAGAGGAAAAAATGAAACACGGGAAGAGTGAACAGAAGCACACCTCTGCTAAAGATTATTGGCAACAACTACAAATGGCTGGTAATGTTTTCACATTGTCATTGTGTCCGGTTATGGGAGTAGGTTACAACTGTTACCACTTAATGTCACATTATGTTCAGATGAATAAGTCCATAATAAACATATTATCAACAAAGACTGGTTTTTTTTTTTTTTTTACTGCTATTAAAATAGGGCAGTGATTGCTCTTGCATATTAGGTTTCATGATATATAATATGTTTCTCATACAAGCCTGGGTATATCTGAATGGGAAGCCTTCCCCATGGATTGATCACATGGTTCTAAGTAAATACCTTGAATGTCACGGAGACAGATGTCAGTGTCATTGTTTGTATGCTAGCTGACAAGGATGGGGAAAGGGAGTTTCCATGGAAACACAAGTGCTTGCATGATTCACACTCTGCTGAATCGCTTCTGACCTTCAGGCCGGTCTCTGGAGTGTAATTTTACAGTACATCCTTAATGCACTAGGATGAAGACCACACATAGTGTAGATCACCGTGCCTCTCATATTGTATGACGCTGTGTTTGCATGCCAGATGCAAATGGCAACTGTGTAACCCCAGTCACACAAAGAGTAACAAACTGCAAAAACCTGATTAAAACAGCTAATTGTGTTAGTATAAACACCCACCTTCCACCAACTTGGCTTGAATGGACACATGACCTGTTGTTTCAATCACTCCACAGACAGCGTGTAACCTGAAGGTTAATCCCTAAGTGGGTTAACCACAGTTGTGTCATCAAGCATGTAATTCAAAGTAATTTTAAGCACTTGCAACCAGTTCCATAGATGTCACTAAAAATGATCTTTAATACTATGCTTGACTAAACATTTTATTCATATGAACTATGGTATTTAGTCATTGTAATGGGCAGTTGCCTTACAACTGCATATATTGTTTATTTAGATAGTCTATACTTTTGTGAGAAAGTAAATTGTATTGCCATGATCCAACGGACTATGCATGCAATTTGCAATTACATGGACAACAGAGGAGCCAAAAATTGTAACAGAGATCCTCAGGATGTATTAGAGATTTTTAAAACAGGTGTAAAATCTTATTGAAGGGTTATAAGTTATAAGTGAAAAAATAAGTGAAACCATTGCATTCACGCTGATGACCCGTAACCCGTTAAAGCCATGGACAGATGAAGTGAATAAGATTGCATTGCCCTGCAGAGACACCTCAGGTCCTTAGCATTCATGTGGATGTTACTTTGAGACCCAGCTTAGCATTGCTGGAAATCATTTGCAGGTTTAGGGTCTTCCCCAAATTATTTGTCCTTTCCATTTGTGAACAAGCATATTAGTTCAGCTTTTGGTTCTAACTGCAGTTCTTATCTTGTGTTTTTGACTTGACAAAAACCAGTATCTTGGCACACAAAGATACTCAGAGGATGTGGATTATACATTCTTTAGGATGAGATCCTCTAAGAAGTGGCACCTGAAATCAAACACTGCACGGTATTTTTGTAAATGCTGCTTCAAAACATTTATTTTTCAGTCTTTTGCATTTTACATAGACATTCATCACAACAGACTTGATCAGAAGAAGATATGAGACTTTGATGTGCAGAGAACGGACTACAATACTATTCAGAAGTAAGAAAAGATTTGGACCATTTAGAACTGTGCTCACAGGCACAAAAAAAGACAGAGAAAAAGGTGTGAGTGTTCAGCTTTAAAAAGCACCACAGTATGAATATCTATCACTGGCCCAACAATAAAAGCATAACTGTGACACAAAATTACAAGATAATAGTTTGCAAACTGTGCAAAGTTGTACAAAATTCTCTTGAACCTGACTCCTTTTTTAAAACTATGCCAAAATGCCTCCTAGTGTACATTCTCTTCTATGTTTTTGTTTTGGTTTAATAAATCAAAGCATCATGTCCAGTATAACAGTTTCTCTATCGGACAAATAAACAGCTGAACTATTCAGACTGACTATTTTAGCTTTGGAAATCAGTCTACATGAACTACAACATGTTTAAGGCCATCGGTTTCTTGTGTAACACATGCAAACATAAACTGAGAAGAATAAAAGCAGAATAAACATGTTTTTTTCAGTACATTGAGCAACATTTGTGATAAAAACAAACCCTCATGTCAAGTCAACGATTGATACAAGTGCAAACTGTGGGAATGTTATCCATCCGATGTGAGTTTTCTCACATGTGTGCCTTTCCCTAATCTAGGTCAAGCTGCAGGCTGGCGACAGGGACCGCTGTAAATCTGCCGGGATTACAGAAGCCCTCGGGGAGTGACGCAGATCCCAGTTTAACATAACCACCAATGTCTGCAATTTTTTGTGTGTGAAGACTCACATTTAATGGGTTTTTGCTTGCCTCGATATTCATTTAACAACTAATTTCCCAGGTTGTCTCAGAAGATCAGTCATAGGATCTCAATAATAGGAGTGCTTTGTTATATAATCTCACACAGACAGGGGGAGAGGGGAAAGTGGCTGCTGACTAAAGGTGCATGAGAAAAAGACTGCAAGTGCAAGATCGGTGACAGAAGAGAAAGAACAGGGTCATGGGATGGGATTTAGGAGATTTAAGAGATGAACTGAAGTGTTCAGCCAGCTAATTACTGATTGTAGACTAATAGAAGTACATGCAAAACATATAACATAAATATAGTGACACGCAAAAATAAGACAGGCAAGAAAGACTACGCTAACTTATAAAAGAAGAGTATGATTAGTACTACTAGAAAAAATAAATACATAGAGTATTACTTATAATATAGGATTAAATACTTTGTCCTAAACAAATATACTTAGGGAAGTCTATAAGTACCAAAATGAGGAGACTGATTAAATAGATCCAAATGCTAAAGCAGGCTCTGAGGAGAAGAATCTCATAAAGGCAAAAATTCCAGCTCACAATTTCACTCTGTGCATTCTTCTGTTCAAGTGAAAACAAATGGAAAACAATGGAACAGTCGAATAATTACTTTCAAAAATGTAGTGAGCTGTCCTCCACTTGGTTAACAAAAACAGGAGATATTGGTTTTCCAGCTCCGCAGCTGTGTTAACGTGAAAATAAATAAATAAATAAATAAAACACCACTTTTTGTCACAAAGAAAGCACCATATATAACCTACAACCGTGTGGATTCTGATAAACTGGCAAGGTTGCAAGAAAAGAGCTGGTCTTAAAGGATGTAACACAACTTTGATGCCTAAAGTTTACGGGACAGTAATAAAGCTCTCTACTGTACATTTGAATATTACAAGATATACAAATAGGCTTCACAATAAGACAGAAGGAGTGCATCTCCACCAGTGGTGTGCATACATTTGCAGAGCAACAAGTATAGCCTGTCACACACTAAAGGGAGTGAGATACAGATAGTACACTAGTTATAGTACAGCATATGACTGGGCGACAACATACCAGGCAGTTTTAATGATTATGACTGGTTACACATTATCTCGTTCTGGTGCACTCCTCAGCTGCTGAGGCAGTGGGGGCATCGATGTGGTGCGCTGAGGGGTCCACCTGACTATCGGGCTGAACGGACTGCACTGTCTCTACCAGGCTGCCGCTGGGTAGCACCACATACCGCGCGGCCATGTCTTTGGGCTGCAGCTCTCGTATTCCCTCCTTGCTGTGCCAGATCCCATAACCAAAATACACAAAAAGACCTGCGAAAGAGACAAGATGGAATACTGACTGGAGCAGACTCTACGTAACAGTGCTGATGTACCTTTGATTGCAAAGCCAACGTGATGGTGTTAAGCAGCTTATTGCATTCACTGTGGTCACAAAAAAGGGCTAGCATTAGTTTTTAGGGGTAGCTGAGGCACTTGAGACTGGCTCCAAAAGTGAGTCAATCCTGTTGGACGCATGTCCTGCTTAACAACCAAAATAACCAAGTTCACAGCATGGTACAGTCTCTGTAGCTAAATCATGCAGCTAAATGTGCACCCACATTAAAAGCAATTTGCAGCAACGTGGCGACCAGAAACCAGAGAAAGTGAATGACATTCTGCAACTTCAAGCAACTGAAAATAAATAACTGCTGAGTGGAACCTGAGAAAAACTTTTTTCCACTTCCAGGTGAGCAATTGAAGCAACTATCGGTGGGTGTGAGCGCAAGATACCGTTGATTGAATATGACCTGATCCGACATCAGAGGGTTACCTAAGCAACTGGAGCCTGAAATGTCCAAACGCGACCAGCCATCAACCTCAAAGCAATGTTCAGAAAGCAAATCACTTCCAGTGTGGATGTAGCTCACGTCTACTTCTGCCAATCTGTGTTTCCTCTGGTGCAATAAGTGCCCAAATAGCCAAATATTATTTATTATTTTAGCAACACATTAATTCTGAGTTAAATTTAAAAATCACACACTTATTCCCCACTTCAAATTCCATTAGGGGAGGTAAGTATCCACTTCTGCCTCCAGGAAGTGGGAATTTAGCCAGAAGCCCTGTCAAGAGTAATATCCCACAAGTGTGCATCTTGTTAACTTGCAACAGTGTGACAGGGATGTTTAAATGGTTTAGTGGCCCAATAAGCCTTAAGCTAATACAGATAATGATGTTTCCCAAGTGATCCCCTCTAACAGATAGGGCATTAAAAAGCTGCTTGACCAGTGACTACATCCTCAGAGGGCTGCTAATAAAAGGTTTTTGTGTATCAGAGGACCTTTTAATACCAGTCAACCTGGTAAATGGACAAGCTCTTATATAGCGCTTTTCTACTCTATCAGAACACTCAAAGCACTTATACAACCCATTGACACCCCATTCATACAAGCACTTCCATATGAAACTAAGCTAAGTGCTTTTATTGTCAAACATTCACATTCCAACACTTGCATCAGAGATCACTGAAACTTGGGGTTCAGTATCTTGCCCAAGGATACTTTGGCATGCAGGCCGTAGCAGCCAAGAATTGAACCACCAACCTTCTGATTAATAGGTGACCTGCTCTACCTCCTGAGCCACAGCCACCCTGAACCTGGTAGTGCAACACTTATGTAGACTTCATTAAGTCCATGTTAAACAAAAGGCTGTCGTTTTATGGCAGTGTATTCAAACTGCTTCCTGAGATAACACTGACGGTCAGTATTTGTGTGGAGAGACAGCTGAACAAACTGGCTGTGTAAAGTACAATCCATGTGCTCACTATGTAAGTTGAGCAAAAAAAAAAAAAAAATTAAATTAAATTTAAAAAAATGTATATATATATGTGTATATATATATGTATATATATATGTATATATATATATATATATATATATATATATATATATATATATATATATATATATATATATACACACACACACACACACACATATATATATATATGTGTGTGTGTGTGTGTGTGTGCATATTATATATGTATGTGTGTGCATATCTATCTATCTATCTATCTATCTATCTATATATATATATATATATATATATATATATATATATATATATATATATATATGCACACACACACACATATAATATATATAAATATAAGTATATGTGTGTGTGTATATATATATATATATATATATGTAAAAGAGGCAGGGAGTTTTTCAGTGTTCACAACATTGTCTGCATAAGCTCTGATGTCCTCTTACCTATGGCAATCCACACAGTGAATCGAATCCACGTTAGAAAGCTCAGCTTCATCATGAGGAATACGTTAAAGAGGATACTGGCACCTGGAGTCAATGGCACCAGAGGTACCTACATAATAATAAACATCCTGTCAGTCTCTAAGCTGTACAATTTTTAAAAAAAATACAGACTTGAAAAATGGCCATAAAATCTCACCTGGAATGTTTTGTTGTTTCTTTGTGGCTCATGGACCCATATAAGGGCTAGGCTGAGAATGTAGGCTAAGCTAAAAACCACCAGAAGCATTGTGAAGCTCCACAACGGCAGCTGAAGCTGTTTGTTTCCAAATTCTAGCACAGCACAGAGGGATACTGAGCTCACTATCAAAGTCAGCACACTGAAGGCTACCACCTCACCCGGCTCACAGTCCCCCAGCAGCCTGTCCAGGTACGGCTCCCAGCACGCCTTCAGCTGCCCGACACCACGCCGCTCTTTTTGCTTCTGCCTCTCTACCAACTGGAGTTTGTCTGAGAAGGACTCATACTGCTTTGGCTCCTCGCTGTCCTCAGCTATGGTCTGAGATTCCAAGGGGGCAGGGGAAGGCTCAGTATTGGGGTTGGGAGATGTAGAAGGTGTCCCCTTGGAGCTGGTTTTCTCGGGCTGGAAGCGCAGAACGATAACACTCGCTGCCACAAAGGTATAAGCCAGTAGAGTGCCGATGGACAAGAACTGAACCAAGGCCTCCAGGTCAAAGATGAGAGCCATGGTGGCCATGAGGATTCCAAACACCAGAATAGCATTAACAGGAACCTTGGTGATCGGATTGACCCTTGCAAAAATGGAAAAGAACAATCCATCCTCTGCCATGGCATACACAATCCGAGGGAGGGAGAAGAGATTACAGAGCAGCACAGTGTTCATGGCTAGAAAGTGGAATAAAAAGAATGTAAGTCAAAATACAGCAGTGATAAGTCAGTACTGCTGGTAAACATATTGCACCAATGGCCATTTAAATAGAACTCACCACATATGGAACCGACTGCCACAACAATTCCAGCCCAGCTATAGCCACGGCGGAAAAAGGCATCTGCCAGAGCTGAGTTGGGGTCCAGCGTATGCCAGGGTACCATCAATGTAAGCACTGTGGAGACCAGGACGTAAGCTGTTGCTGCCAATCCAAGGGAGATAGCAGTTGCAATAGGAACAGCCTTCTGTGGATTCTTTGCCTCCTCACTTGAGGAAGCAATTACATCAAAGCCCACAAATGCATAGAAGCATGTGGCTGAACCTGCCAATATTCCTGACATCCCGTAAGGTGCAAAGCCCCCTTGTTCCTGGCTCCAATTGGATGGCTCAGCGAGCACAAAACCAAAGACCAGGATGAAAACAATGACCCCCATACTAATGGTGGAGAAGATGTGGTTGAGGTAAGAGGACACTTGAACTCCAAAAGATATGAAAAACGAGGCAACTACCAGAATTCCTGCTGCGAGTAGGTCAGGGTAATGTGCGAGGAAGGGAATGTTCCACTGCATTATGTGCGTTTCAGTGAAATTCTGGATAGCATGGTTAAAAATGGAGTCTAGATAGCCACTCCAGGCACGAGCCACCGCAGCCCCACCAATCATGTTCTCCAGAATCACATTCCAGCCGATAAGAAAGGCCCAGACCTCCCCCACAGAAACGTAGGTAAACATGTAGGCAGATCCCGTTTTGGGAATGCGCGCTCCGAATTCCGCATAGCAAAAGGCAGCCAATAAAGAAGCAATACCTGCAAAGAGGAAAGATATGATGACAGCAGGCCCAGCTATGTCTTTGGCCACCGTTCCTGTGAGAACATACAAGCCAGAGCCCACCATTCCACCAACACCCATCAGCGTCAGGTCCAGGGTGGAGAGGCAGCGTTTGAAGGAAGTCGCCATCATGTCATCTTCTAGTGTCTTGAGGCGGTTCAGTTTCTGACAAAGGTGCACCGCTGGCGCACAGCCTCTTGGACAGGTTGCCATAGCTAAAGGGTTAGGCAGGCCAGCTGGGCAGATTGGTGTTTTAATGGTCACACTGGATCCATTACCTGTTTATGAGGGGGACCTGCAAGGAAAAAGGAAAAAAAAAAACTATTGCATTCAGAAGAGGAAAAATGATTGCAGCAACTGTATTCAAAGAGTTTTGTTGTCATTTGCAATGTTTATTTTTAGACATATACCATATATGTGTATATGCAATGCCACTTTGGACACAAAGTTCTCTTTCAAGCTTGGCCTGTATGTTTAAAGAAATTATCTCAATGCCCTTGACTTTATAATCAAAAATTAAATCTATAGTGATTTTGAATGTCCTGCATTTACATTTAACAATATTTTCAGTCATACAGCATAAATCATTACATGTCTGAATCCGGCTCCCGTTCCCTATCCCAGAATGATCTAATACACAGTAATGCAATAACAATAGTGACATTGGACAAACAAAGTCACATACACAAAGTTAGATTACTTCAATTTCTTACATTTTTATGTACAACGTTTTATAACCCTGTCCTCTAGAATACACAACAACAAAAAGCTTTAGATATTTGTGATCTCATAAGTTTCTGTGCTATATTGCGTTTACAAATTTACCTTTTTATTTGTATTTATGTTATTCTACTTAAACTCGAGTCTATAAATGAATGGCACTGCCCTCAACACGCAGAGGGCCAGTCCACGTCATCTAAAAGACATCAATGATGTGTAAACATACAACATCAAATAGAGTTAAGGCTAGAAAAAGAAAATGCATTTCAGATCAGTTTGATACGTTTAGTCTTTACGTCTGTAATTCCAAATATTTTTCCTCCCGGTCTGGGCGGTGCAACGTCCGATTCCTGGCTTCGATCGGCATATGGCGACAACAGGATGCCTCCATTATAATTACGTAACGCTTTATTTCCCTCTAGAAATAAGACCGCTGTCAAGTACAACAAGACTCATACGCAAGCGTGCCAATCCACGACCAAATAATGGAAATAAGAATAGACGGTCAAAGGAATATACGTCGTTAATTAAATTAATAATTTATAACAAAATGGAAACGCAGGCAAGGAGAGGATCACTAGTGCATCGCACTGCCTCTCTCCTGGATCTACATCGCACTTCTCACACATGGGTGTGAGTTTTTAATCCACATTCCGTTTGCAATAACAAACGGCAGTAATGCCATTAATAAAAATTCAATGATTGCTTTACCGTTGCTGCTCAAGGTTTCTCATCTGTGAAGCGGATCTATGATAAGTTACCGGCGTTCATCGTCTGGTGATGGAGCAGAAGGTGCACCGAGGAATAAAACCAACATGCCCTGGCTGCTTCTTAAAGGCGCAGCACTCCCGCTGAAAGGGGTTCCCCACTGCACTCCACCCATTTTTAATTCACCGGAGGGTGGGCGGTGGGACGGGGGTCCCTAACTAAACGGCCGGCGAATTTACTATGTACATGTACCCAGTGTGCAGTAAAACACAATGGAAAAGGCTGAAATTTAAAAGAAACCTGTATAATTATAGTTCTGAACACGAACTGCAAAAAAGAGACCTGTCTTCAGTGTCAAAGAATAATAAATAAATAAAATGCCTGACCAAACTGCATTTTTGCCAGATGCCAAGCAGGAAACAGATGGTAATAAGGACTCCTGATTGCCTATATACAGTAGGTGATCATCTTTCTCACGTTAGAGCGGTAGCCAATATCAAGAGCATAGATATGAGTCCTACATTGTGAATACATTTTAAAAAATACATCACCAGTGTCTGATCGATGAGAACTGGAAATAAGGGAGAAAACTGCACTTTATCAGTAACGCGCATGTGTATTGAGATCTGTGTGTGCATTCAGATCCGTAGGTGTAATCAGATTTGTAAATGTGTAAATAAATTTGCAAATGAATATTAATGGTTGAAAAGTCTCCGTTTTGCTCGAATCAATGAAAACACACGCAAGTAGAGTACAGTACAAGTCACCCAGTTTTTCAACTGGCTCTCATTTCACGCTTGACTTTAGCTGCATTTTTATCTAGCAGATCCCTTCATCTGAGGTGAGTCTGATCCACTAGTATAGTGGCATAATCAGAAGCACCTGTATCCTCACCTGTACAAACTGGCACTTCAGTTTCCGTGCACTCCTGCTTCTTCACTCCTCTGAGTGTTTTCTAAGGATGGGGAAATCATACCAAAAAGAAGAAATCACCTGTCCCCCAACACTGTCTAAAAAATGTTTTTAAAAAAATCAATAAATTACCACCCACCCCCACCCAAGCACTTCCTGTAAATGTTTATCCACAAACTGTCTATACACAATCCTCCATTGAAATACCACAACTGAGCTATTGATACTTTGATATACCACGATAAGGATAGATTTATTTCATCTGACTCCGCAATACCTCAAATGGAGATTTTGACATAACTGCATAATTATGCTAAAAGATCCCAGCCAACATGTAATATAACAGCAGGAATGCTTTACATCAAATGTCCAGCAGATGTCAGTACTCATAAATGAGCTGTTAAACAGGGCTTCGTGTGATCGGGCTTTTGGTGAAGAAATTGGCTGCAAAGATTCAACACATTCTCGGGGCCTCAACACATCATCACTAGTCACAGTTATCTTTAAGATGAAGCCTGAGATTGAATATCTGCCACTACAGTGGTACGACCCCATAACATGATAATCCCAACTTTATATTATACTTTAGAAAGAAGAAAATAATAATAATAATAATAATAATAATAAAAACTACATACAGGAGTCTTTAATTATGCTAGACTGCACTTTTTTTTAATTCATGGATTAACTTATATATATATATCCATGATAAACATGAGTATTTTTCTCCCATAGTTCAAAATAAGCGATAAAAAAAACATACACAAAAATATAACAGTGTAGGAAATATTACAGTACTGCTCAAATAAAGTTGCTTCAGAAACCAGCCAGAACAGCCAAACTGAAAACTTTGCAGCATCTTTCTATTTACATATTTTAAATAAACAAACACCAGATGTTTTCCATAACAAATTTCCTCAACAGAAATATTTTGTTGCTCAGTTACTCCTCTGGCCACATAAATCAGCAAAACTTCCCCTTTGACCTCAAATGTTGGTGACATTTATGTGTCTCAGGAGGCTCTTACATCACCATCTCAGGGTTGTTAAACCTGTTTAAATGATTAATAACAAAACCACTTCTTCATTTCTCAAGATGTGACATTTAAGCTGTCACAGCCTGCTACCGCTTCACTGCGTCTTGCTTGAATACTTCAAAAACAGCTTTCTTACACATTAGTGACACTGATGATAAATGCACTCTGAACAACACATGTTCAATACTCTGAAACTGTCGCTTCTCAGAAGACAGGAGTGTTGTATGTTAGCCGAGCCCAGGGGGAGATCATAGTTACTGGAATGTGACCATATGAAGCCTGTGACCTTCGCACGCGTTTTTCTGTTGGTTTTGGCACCAACGGGTCACTCTATCATCTTTCTCATAGAAGTCCAGATTGAGACTCCTTCTGCTGAAGCTTAAGGATCAATTCAAGTAGATTCATCTGCACTGTCAGCTCCTGAAACACACACAGTGGTTGAAGAGTAGTAAGTGTCGCCTTCTGTTGAACATCTGTCTTCATCACAAAGTGCTATATTTGAGGGCTTAGTATGCATTTCAAAAACTGAGTGGTCAGGTTAATCATTAACTAACTAACCTGAGGATTAGTGGTGACATAAAACCCAGGGACTCCAGCCTTTTCCAAGGTGTTTTGCTGGTCTATCACTTTTTGATCTATTTCTGCTATAATCTTCTTATCCATCATTTTTTGTTCCTCTCGTACACGAACATCCAGAGCCTGATGGAATAATAAACAACTATAAGTAAGCTTAAAAAAAAAAAATTCAGCAAGCAGAGATGTCAGAATTTTAGTGCTTACCTCTAGCTCTGCTTGTTGGTTTGCCTTGAGAAGCACAAGGTTGTGAGACTTACAGGACTGTAAGGCATCTTTGTGTTTTCGTGCAAGGTCCTGTTTGAGTGCTGCACAGAAAAAGAACCAGTTAATCAATAACACTGACATTTGCAAAAACAACTAAGGCTTCCATTTCCAGGAAGCAACTTCAATACTTGATGTACCTGTGGTTTTGAGGGGTAGTGCTGATGTTAATCAACAAATACCAGACAACAGGAACAGGACAGGACCTATGCCACTCACAGTAGGATAGGTCTGCCACTATACCATCAGGTTTGACAAAAGTAAAGATGGAGCCAAAAAAACAACAACAAAAAAACTGCCATGACCAGTTCTTGCCAAATCCACATCAATATCTTCAGATAACAATATTTGACACAGGGGTTATAAATTGACAATGATACGTGTGTGTGCGTGCGTGTGTGTATGTGGGTGGGTGTTTTTTTATTTTTTGGATATTTTTTTATTGCGATTCACTGTATGTAACCTGCCAAGGGACTGCAGATGCAAATTAGCTTTAAGCTAACTCTGGTACAATGTATCAAATGGTAACATTTATATTAATATTGTTATAATATTAATATTGTACAAGGTCCCATATATATATATATATATATATATATATATATATATATATATATATATATATATATATATATATATATATATCATGTAGTGGAGTTTGCTTGTGACCATTTTAATCAGCAGTTCCAAGTCCTTTTTAGGTTACTTTATCTTTTACATATACATTTTTTAAATTCGTACTGACAACTTATATTGCCTAAAAGGGAGGTTAATTATATTCTCAACTACATGCTTGTGTTTTAAGCATTTTGCCATTTTTAACTTCAGCTTTTACTGCTAGAATTTTCATGATTGTGATGAATCTGCAACTAGAAACATCTGTAGTTCATCACAACAGAGGCCTGCCCTATGAAGCGAGTTCAGCGTACTCAGGCTTCCTTTCTCTTATCTAAATTTACTTACCCTTTGGCAAAAAAGTTAAGCTGTCGCGAAGCTGTTTATCCACTCGCTAAGTTAACCCAGAATTTCCCCCTTGTGTTCACATGAAAGGGATGGGGTTGGCAGCGGTAGTTATCAATGTCACAACTCTACCATTAAGATGTGGGAGAATCTGATAGATTATAATTAATTTTTTTTTCAATTAATGTTTAAAAGACAGTTTTGTTTTTTTTTTGCCGCCTTGGTGGTGTTTAACGGTCTAAGAGTAAAGCATAAATATAAAAACAGAATTCAAATGTCGGCTTAGTCTGCATAAATTTGATATAAGCAAATATGGGCTCTGTTTTGGGATACTAATGCTTATAGAAAAACAACATTGTTGAAAAGATGTTTGAAACCAGCAGGAGGAAAAATGTCAAGGAATAAAGTTGCGTCTAAGAATCTATATTCAATACTGATGCAGGGAAACACAAAGACTTTCTTCTAATCAATAGGGGTGACTTCATACCTGTTGATCTCTAATCTGGTACCTAACCTGGCACAAGTTACCATGGCAATCTATCCCTGTAAGAAGTGAACCATCTTTCTTAGTACTGAAAACCCAGCGTTAACTCTGAAGTTACCTGGATAAGATGAAATCCTGCTTCGTAGTGCGGGCCTCTGCTTCAAATGTTGACAGACATCACCAGACAACATGAAAACCAGCTAAGCTTGAACAGGGGACACTTCCTGGGTGTTAACTGTTCAGCAATCACATACCTTGGTGTTCACAGTGGAGCTTTTGTCTCTGATTGTAGAGATTCTTCTCTGTCAGATGCTGTATATCCAGCAGGCCCTGCACAATCTCATACACCGTCCCATCTATGAGTGCTAGAGCAAGGTCACTCAGCATGTTGTAGGACAGGCGCTGCTGAAAGGAGCTAACCACGCAAAACAAAGCAAAACAAGTCATAAATCAACTACATATGAGGTACACTGCTTTAAATTACACCTCCTCATATCACAACAATTCTTTAAGCTCCGTGGAGGAAGTAACGATACCTCGGCAAGTCTTTTACCAGTGTTTGCAGTTCGGATAACAGATAGTAATGTCTTTCTTGTTGTTTAGTAGAATCACCGCCAGTGACTCCGGGATAGCTATCCATCTCTTCATCTACAAAAATGGCAGAGCAGCACACACACACAGTTAGCTAACAATAAGAGGGTCGGGAAATTTAACGCTAATATATTTACATTTTCTTTCTCAGAAACAACATAGCAAAGTTATTTATTTAATTCTATTCTGACGCATGAACAACACTGTGTTAAACTTACTAAGCCACTTTAATAAGGTAAAACAGACTGGTTTCGAGCGGTGAAGACGGAACAATTATTTACTTCCATTCACACTGACTAGGACCACCCCGAGTTGGTGACTTTCAAGATGCCTGTCTATAATTACGCACGCACGGAGTTGCTAAATATGCTCGCCAGGTGGCGCTTTTATCAAAAAGAAAGTTCTATAAGAGCGGACATGGGCTGCTTTATCAGATATGACAAAATAACACGACAGGTTGTATATCTATATCTATATCTATATCTATACACACACACACACATTATATATATATATATATATATATATATATATATATATATATATATATATATATATATATATATATATATATATATATATATATATATATATATATATATATATAATCCCCAGCTCAGATGCGTACACTGACCTGCTCCACTGACCGGGCTCGAGGCGCGCCGGTGTCGCGCGCCGCTGGTGGGCAGTGCGCCGTCACGAGCTGAAGGTGTCATGAAACCAAGAAAACTCACTCGCGGAGGGGAAGATCGCTGTTTATAGCAGCGCGCATGTGAACATAGGAGAAACTGGATTAGTAGCTTGCTCGATTACAATGGCCAAAAACACATCTCTTTATTTTCGTATTGTCGAGGGCAGGAACCTCCCGGCCAAAGACGTGTAAGTAAATTTTTTTTTGAATGGCATGCGCTTCTGTGCTCAGGTTTTATCTGCTAAAATATACACACCCTCTGCATTGCTTCATTGCTATTTTATCAAGTCAGATAAGAAATAAAAGGCCCAGCTTATATTAGATATGGCCATTTCTGGTGCGCTGTTTCCTGTAAATTAGCTAATTGAATTAGAGGGGAGATACGCAGGTCCACGCAAATTGACCTGAGTATAATTAAAAGACAAGGGAAGATTAAATTAAGCTTATCCACTGGTAAATTGGCCATGCTGTGTTTAATTCTATCATTTCCCCCCCTTTGTCATCTTAAGCTCCGGAACCAGTGATCCATACTGCATTGTAAAAGTTGACAATGAAGTTGTGGCCAGGTGAGTCCTCGCTGATTGTATTAACATGTGCACAGTAAAGGTGAAATAACAGTGTTTTATGTAGAGCTACAGCTGGATAATATTCTCATCTATATGCTCCGATTTGAGTCATCACAGTTCGTATATTTGCATTAGTTTCTGGCTGTGGTCCCGCTACTCTGCACATGTAAACCAGGGTGGAGTGTGTGCGATCAGTGTTGTGGTACCCACAGCGGGGCCCTTCCATCACTGAGAACCTGACACTGGTCTGGGTTTTAAAACACCCACAGGTAACCATGGAGAGGGCGTATCAATTATTGCAGGGAGCACCCAGTGTAAGCAAGGTGAATGCTGGGACCAGTTCAGAGGTGGATTCAGATTGAGTGAAGAAGTGCACATAATTTCATCCTCCAAGCTCTTCACATGGAGGATGGTAGTTTTAGAAAGCAGATGTAGTAAACTGTGTATTGTTTGCCTTGCAAAGCAAATTTCTTTAGAAAAAAAAATGCTTTGCTGTGGACTTACACAAGAACATGGGGTGAATTTAGTGGGTATTGTTCCATCTGGTGTGGTGAGGGAAAACGGCAAAGTGATTCACTGCAGACACTCACGCTAATTATGTTGTACTTGTAGTGTTACTGGCCAACTGATTGCTTGAGTGTAATGTTCATAAGTGGTGCAGCTTCTAGATTCTGGTACACTAGAACAAGGTTTGTTATAACAATGAAAGGTAAGGGGATTCTTTGGTTTTGATTCCAAAGCATTTCTCAAAAGTTAGCATCTTTTGCGTCTCTTAATTTAGATGCTTTCAAAGCACATAAATCCTGCAAGATTTAACCTAAATTAAACTAAGACACATTTCGCTCAGTATCAGAAAATACTGAGGTTTGACCTTTTGATACACAGCTGTGGTCGACCTTGTTTTGACTCCATAGAGGACCTTTTAAAATCCAGGAGTCTTATCGCTCACTATCATTTTGAAGCAGCTGGATTTCTAACTTTTAAAAAAACATTTTATTATCACATCTGACCCTAAAGCAACAACTAACACCTGTCTGTGACCCTGCTGTCACAGACACAGTAGTAGTAGTAGTAGTACATCTTTATAAATGTGAACAAAGAAGTGAACTATAACTTGCAAGTTTTTGTTTTTGCATCCGTTAATGTAATACGTGTCTGCTCACAGGCTGCTTGGTAAGCATGTTAAACTTCTCTTTTCAGGACCGCCACAGTGTGGAAGAACCTTAATCCTTTCTGGGGGGAAGAGTACACGTTGCATCTCCCGATGGGGTTTCATTCACTCTCGTTTCTTGTTATGGACGAGGACACAATTGGGTAATATGATCAACCAAAGCTATTTCAAAACTACTCCATATTTACTCTTAACTGACGGAGCCTGGCAGTCCTCTGTGTTTGCTTAACTTGCCATGGAATTGATATATTTGAGTAGAAAACTCAAGCAAAGCTTTCATGTTTTGGGACAAACTCTGAGCTTTGAATAAACAAACATCATCAGACAGATGGTCGCCCAGACTGAGTGATTAAAGGTTGTTTTTTTTCTCTGTCTCTCTCCTCATGATGACATGGTGACCAGTACTAATCATTTCACTAAAAACCTTTGATCAGATTCTCAGTATCTTATTGCCTCTCTCTCTCTTTTTTTTTTTTCATTTCTACAGGCACGATGATGTTATTGGAAAGATTACGCTGAACAAAGAAGCCATTGGATCTCAAGTTAAAGGCATGGCTAAAAAAATCAGCATTAGCCTATAACTGGATGACTGCATGACTGGAGTTCAGAGGTTAAACACACACAAAATCCCGTGGTGGATTCAAAAGTTCTCGTGATTGAGGAGACATGCCTGTTTTTAAAAAGCTTTTTAAAAAATGTTTCGTAGTGTTCTCTCAAACCTTTTACTTCATTTATGCACATCAGTCGTAATATTTACAGCAAGCATCCAGAAAATTGGGACGGTGTGTAAAATATACGTAAAACAACTTGCATATCATTTAAAACCAATATCAGACACAGGAAATATGAATTGCTGAAACCGAGAATTGCTTATCAAATTAAAGATTCCTGAGTATTCATTGAAAAGTGGTGCCCAAAATAAGAAACATTCCCAGACTAAAAGTAGGTCTGTTTTAGAATTAACTCTAACTCTTTTGTGCCGTGTGGGGTCAGACATATGGCCCTGAAAAATTGTGTGTCTTGATGTTGTAGTTTTATTAGATTACTTGAAGAGTTTATCGGGGTATGTTTGGCACATATTGATGATTCTCTTCTGAAGGCCACCTGGCATGGGCCTCACTCCTGTGATTCATTGCTACATTGTGGTACTGAGTCATTTACTCCCTCACAGGATTTTTCTCGCAGCCTGGCCTTGATATCGTACCTTTTCTTTCATTTTCTGGAAAATGAAAGTAGGATCTTAACAGCATCACACAATGTACATGTTGTCCAGGCAGTCGAGGACTGAATGGTAGTTTTTTCACTGTTCTTGCCTTGTATTTGTAAGAACTGTAGATATTTTTGCACTTATTAGCTGCACTTTATTTAATGATTATCACTTAATTAGACCACACAATGTCAGAAAGAAGAAAAAAATAGCTACCATAATTTCCTAAACTTAAAAATAAGGTTTTCAGACAGTTTGATTCTAAAAATATTTTGCTATGCAAATCTTCATCTGACAACCTTAGTCCAGAAATTATTTGTAAATACATCAGTGGATATTTTCCAGCTAACTGGACAACAACAGTTTTTTTTTTCAATATTCTTGTCATCTCTGTCACCTCTTCTAAGTGTTTAATGCTTTAGAAATTAATGTCTTTTTGTGCTTTATGGTCAGGGCTAGATTGCTGGCTAAATCTCACAAAGGTTAACCCTGATGAAGAAGTCCAAGGAGAGATCCATCTGAGCCTGGAGCTACTTAAAGATACAGAGAAGATCAATCTGCGGTGTCAAGTAATTGAAGCCAGGTAAAATGATATCCTGGCGCTGCTGAAAAAATGTCAGGAAGATGACTTCGCTTAAAGACGGCTCGAACATTTCAGAAGGCACCATGTGAAAATATGACAGCACCATCATATTATCACTTCAAATCTGGTTATGTTTGTGTTGCTGGGGTTCCTTTTTAGCTCCGTGGGTGAGCAGGCACCCCTGTGGCCTGGGTTTGAGTCTGACCTGTGACCCTTCGCTTGGTGTCCTCCCCTACTCTCTCTCCCCCTCCTTCCTGTCTAGTCTTCACTGCTAGACTTTCAAATAAAGGCAAAAAAAAAAAAAGCCTGAAAATAAATAAATAATAAATAAAATGTTTGTGTTGCTGAGCTCCTTGTAGTTGAGCTCTGGCAGTACATAGTGTTTCTGAACTGAACTCTTATCACCATCACCCTGCAGGCCTCCACACTCCCTTCTGAGTCACATCGCCACTGTCACACAACTCGCTGCCCCATCTGTGTGTCCCCGGCTACAATATTTCCTTCTCAGGCAGGGGACTAATGAGCATGTCAATCAGGGCTTGACACTGTGTTATTCAAACATGCTCTGATGAATGGGAATTAAGTTTGAAAGAATAAGGTCAAGTAAGAAGTAGAGATTTGACTTTCTTACCTTGCTAAAGCACACTTAATTTAATTTTCAGAACAGGTAGTAGGAGTTAGTTGTGCATTTTCGTGGATTAATAATTTCTCTTGTCTTTTGATCTGGTGATACCCACAGAGACTTGGCTCCAAGAGACATTTCTGGAACCTCTGATCCCTTCGCAAGAGTTATTTTCAACAACCACAGTGCAGAGACCTCGGTGAGCTCTGTCTGCATGCATGAGTGGGATATCTGGGTTGGGTCTGAACTATGAGGTGTAATGTTGTGATTGATGGTTCCCTTATTGCATATCATTTAAATGTTAAAGATTAGTTTCACCTTTGGATTTCTTTCCATTTCTTAATGCTGGATTTTAGATAATCAAGAAGACCCGTTTTCCTCACTGGGGTGAGACCTTAGAGCTGGAGTTGGATCCAGAGGAGCTGTCTGAGGAGGGAACTGTCACGGTACAGGTCTGGGACTGGGACATGGTGGGCAAGAATGACTTTCTGGGAAAGGTGACGATGCCATAAGTCTAAAATGTTTTCATATTTATTCAATTTCCATTTAGTTTAAAAAAGGGTTTTAAAACAGTACAGTATTTCTTGCTATATAATAAAAGATTTTCTTTCATCTTGTCTGATATTGTATGCTTGCTTGTTCTTTCTTCTCCATAGGTGGAAATCCCCTTTGCTTGTTTGCACAAGACACCTCAGTTAGAGGGCTGGTTTCGTTTGCTACCCTTGGGAAACAATGAGGTTGATGCTGGGTGAGGATTATGGGTGTGCTTGTTTATACTGTGTGGTGACCGTGTGTCTGCAGAGAGAGGCATTTTTGCTTTTGAAAACCGCCAAGACTGAAATTATAGTAGCAATCATTGCATTTTTTTCCTTAAATGTACCAAGGATTTGTTCTCCTCCTTGCTCTCTTTCATACACTTAAATGCACATTCACAGATGCATATTCAGCTCTGTGACAGCATCTGCACCCTGAGATAATTTTAGAACAAATAGTGGGCTGAGTGAAGTATGAAAGTAAAGTGAATTTCTTGGGTTTATTAGGAAATGGCACTACTGTAAGGGTTTTTACACTCCAGCCTACTGTTGATTTAGAGAGCACTGTGACCAAGTGGTGCGTCATCTTTCCCAAACACCATGAGCCTTGTGTTTAGAAAACGTCCTTGCCAACAGCAGGATGATTTACTGGTGATTTACAAGTGTACTTTGAGTTTTATTTATTACCTTAACTGCAGTTCATCGGCCAATAAACTGTTGACTCCTTATTTTAAAAAAAAAGAAAGAGAGAGTTTAAGCAAATGTCTAACCAAGTCCCAAACATGACTGAAAATCTGAAGTGCTGTGATATTTTCCTTTGTTTTCAGTGGCAAGCTGGGAGCACTGCGTCTCAAGGTTCGTCTGGTGGAGGATCAGATCTTGCCATCCATGTACTATCAGCCACTCATCGACCTTCTGGTTGAGTCGGTAATCTCCCCTGCAGAGGTCAGCATGACAGCTCCTCTTCAGTGCTGATATTCTTTTATTGACCACTCAGTCACTCATCATTTCAAGGGACTGCTGTATGCATTACTTTCTCCACGCTAGTCTTTTCCCTTGATCTGCAGTTTATTTGCAGTCACCTGCACCTCATCTGCTTCATTTATCCGGCTTCCCAGTGGCACAAAAATTCTTAACTTGTGACCCAAGTCCTCCTCTCAACAGGTGGAGGATAGCAGTGCTCTGACCATGCTGGAGGAGGTGACCACAGTTGAGAGCAGACAGGACGTGGCAATGACTCTAGTGAAAATCTACCTAGGACAAGGACTGGTGGTACCCTTTCTGGATTACCTTAACACCAGGGAGGTCAACCACACTAGTAAGACAAAGGGGAAAAGTGTAAACTTTTTTTTTCTTTTTCATGTACTTATGTTTTCTTGTTAGATAATGATGCTTATGTAATTGTGCTCTAAATTACATGTGATAACTGTGGATGCACTTTGAATATGTAGCGTAAGTTTATTTCTGTTAGTCAGTATGTGTATTAGTCAGAGTTTGGGACATCCCAGTTTGCTGTCACTGCTCCACTCTCCAGAGACCCTCTGAGGGCTGCTGCTGAACTGACATTAAGGTCTCTGAACACTGCAGCTATGGTATGTGTGTGTGGGCAACACTGTATTTACTACCCCAGTGCCAATTATTTACTCACCCAACAGTCTTCCCTTGGCTGTTCTCTGGTCTGGATTAGTCATGTTTTTTGCCTCCGCACCATATCCCCATGATAATTCACACTGAGCTCTGGTCTTTGGTTTCTGTTGGTGTAGTTTCTGCTAATAAGCATAGTGCCTAAGTTTCCATAGCAACTCCACATGATCCAAACGGTAACTGCTTGATCAGGAATAGATCCTGTGAGCACCCAGACATTAAAGTTAGGCACGCTGGGGTGTGCAAGGCAGGAAAAACATACACTGTGCAGTGGTGAAAACCCACCCTTCTCCATAGGTCCAAATAATTTACCTGACAAACCAGTCCTATCACCATGGATATTTTAGTGTCACCACATGACTAACATGACATTGAGGCAAGGTCGGTCTGCCCTCAGTTCTGACTCTGGACTATTTGTTCTTGGTGGATAGACGTGTATCAAACTATTTAGGAAATGTATAAATGATCCTAGAGGAAAAAGTGAAACGAGAGTAGGAATAGAAAAAGTGCTCAACACACTGTATGAAAAGCTTCCACTTCCACAGATTTTTTCATCAAGCGTAATCATGTGCCTGATGAGGGTCTATGTGAAGCTTCATTAAATTGATTGGGAGCTACTGGATGCAGTAATGTGATCCTTTCCCCCCATTTCCACTGTCATATATCAAATAAAAAGTGATTTTAGGCACAGCAGTAGGTGGATAATGGGAAATGAGCAATGAAATGTTGCAGTGTGTGGTGAGCTTCTTAACTTTTTTTAAAAATTGAAAACTATTGCTGTGATTGTCCATAAAGGCAATAAACAGCACCCTCCATATATTTGATCTGATTCAGATGAAGGAAAAAAATTATATATTATTTTTACACAGTCACTTTTCTTTATTAATGTGTACTGTTTTCAAGCATGTATAAGATACTGTGTTAATATTGTAATCAGTTAATTTTTTCTCTCTCACAGGTGATCCAAACACTTTATTTCGATCAAACTCACTTGCCTCCAAAGCCATGGAACAGTTCATGAAGGTGAGCTGAAGTTTTTATGATTTTTTTGTTATTCCGGGAGTTTTTCTGTCTCTGCTGTGAGGGAAAGTGTGATTTGCCTGGTATTTTTTTAATAACTTTGTTTAATCATTAAGAGCATTAACACAAATATGATTAGGAAAAAGCCAAAACAAAACTGGAATCTGGCCAAAAACCTAAAAAGATACATAAACATAAGAACAGTCCCAAGCCTGCAGTGTTCATTCCTTCATAGGGGTGGGGGACAAAGGACTAAGAGACTAGAAACATGGGAATGGATCAAGTAAAGCTCAAGACATAACAGTAACCACAACAGATATGCTATTGTTTGGCCATCAGGCTGTTGGCATGCTGTATCTGCACGAGGTGTTGAAGCCCATCATCAACCGCATCTTTGATGAGAAAAAGTACATTGAACTTGACCCATGTAAGATCGACCTGAACCGCACAAGGTAAGTCAGACTTAAAACATATCTCACTGGATCACAATTCCATAATCATATTCAGACCTAACAATAGTGCGGGTCTGCTACAAACAACAGATGGGGATTGTGGGTCATATATTTAGGCGTGCTGTTTGCAAATTATGTGTTAAAGTGGGAAAAAGGGAAAAGCTGCCACAGGAGACTGTCCACTTCCTTTACACTTCACCCCTGAGAGAAAGACATCAATGTGAGAAAATGAAAAAAAAAATGTAAAAGGGGAATGGCTGTTGCTTGGCAACTGCCATGAGCCCCCTGAGATATCTATCTCTGACATGGAGGGAGATTCAGGATCTAACGTTCTCTGTCTGCAGTAGCTCTAACTACCATCATCTTATCTTGTCCCCTGTATTTATCTCTATTTATCTGTTTAAATATTGTCAATACAGCACTCACTGCATTCCTCTGTAGTAACAGGCTCTCATATACACTGGCATGATGAAGAACAGGAAGGTTATCAGTCATTTTCTACAAGCCATTGTGATTGAGAGTATTAGAGTTGTCTTGGATAGCTGGTGTTTGGTTTGATCTCAGGGATTAAGTTGTTTACAATATCTTTCTTTGTCTCTGAAGAAGGATTTCATTTAAGGGTGCAGTGTCAGAGGCTGAGGTGCGGGACAGCAGTGTGGAGATGCTGCAGAGCTATTTGACCAGCATCATTGAATCAATTGTGAGCTCAGTCGATCAGTGTCCTCCTGTAATGAGAGTGGCCTTCAAACAGCTGCACAAGAGAGTAGAGGAGCAATTTACTGAGCCTGAGAATGAGGTTAGTGTGGAGCAAAACACACGGGGGGGGGGGTGCATGCAAGTGTATTTGTGGTTACTTTCACCTGCAGCTTATCCTGAGGCAGCTTGCCACCATTCAGCGACTCGTCCTCATTTGTACAGGATGTGAAGTACTTGGCCATCAGTGGATTCTTCTTCCTGCGTTTTTTTGCTCCTGCAATCCTCACACCTAAACTGTTTCAGCTGAGAGACCAGCACGCTGACACGCGTACAAGCAGAACACTGTTACTACTAGCCAAGGTATGATTCGGGACACAGACATATGCATAGACACTGTTGTGAATAATTTATTCATGTCCAGACTTCACATTTAAGTGCAGCAAAAAAAACAAACAGTAAAGTGGTTTAGGCCTTGAATGTGATGCAACAGGCTGTCTGACAGAGGAGATGGATTTTAATGTTCTAGATTTAAAACAAATAAAATATTAAGCAGAAGTATGGTACATACAACGTTTGTGTTATCTATACAGGCAGTGAGCCACCCATGTTTTTTTCCCCTGGTTTGGCAATTATACAATGCTGTAAGTCTACATGTGCCTACTTTTAAGTTCTGCCAGAATAACCAGAATAAGAATGATATTCCATCTTCAGTAATTTATATCTAGCACTATGTTTCTGCTCTGGCCTGAGACCTCCCCACCCTTTTTTGTATCCACATAGAAAGTCTAAAGGCAGTGAGACCAGCTGTAAGATGCACTTAGAGAACAGAGCAGGTATCAGTGACAACAGATACATGACATTGATTCATTTGGTAATCCCATGCATAACATGAAATTGAGGAGCTGGGGTAGAGTTGGTAAACTGAAGAATTTATACACCCCATATGAGGTTTGCTAATAGGATTTGCAGAAGGGAATCAGCTGAGCTGGTGTGGGCTGTAATTTAGATCAGCTGATCTGATGGGATGTTTGGCTACGTTTGAGTCTGTTCTCCCAGAATTAACATTGTACTAATTTTTTTATGTCAACAATAAAAACTCAAATTATCTTATTATCTTAAAGTTCAGTTTGTAAACTACAAAGATTTTGATAATATCCATTATAATGCCTCTAAAATCACCTGTTAGTAACTCAGAGACATAAAAAGAAACATTTAAAAGTTTAAACCACTCTTATCCACACAACACATGTCAAAGTAGACTTTTTTTCACCAACTATACAGAATATGGATAGCCTTTTATAGAAAAGGTCCTCCTAACATTACACCCCATTTCAACCGGAAATAGACCAGATTACTAAAGAAAACAGATTATAACTGAAACTCAAATGGAAGTTTCTCTAAGAAAAGCAGCCTCGATATCATTAAATCAAAGGGTCTTAGAGCCAGATGTTAGAAGAAAATTAAAACCTCAGTCCACTCCCACGTGTTGCTTCTGTGGTTGCTGTCCATGGTGCTGAAGAACTGTTGCCATGGGTCCTCTACATAGACAGGGAACATGCTATTTTTACCTCTGTGTGCTGCAACCAGACTGTGGTTCAAAGCCAAGCATCAGAGAGGGGTATAGAGGGGGACTTCCTCCTCACCCTAGGCCAGGTGTGGGCTGGACAAAGGGCCTCACAGCATGCTTGGCCCCAGGGACCCTTTTGATCTTTGACTTTGAGATATGCAGTCACTCCCTCGGGTCTGTCATTTTCTGGAGATTTAATATGGTGAAGATGTGAGTTTATACATGATATCGTGTCTCTATGGTTGCCAGGCACTACAAAGCGTTGGCAACTTGGGGCTCCAGCTGGGCCACGGAAAAGAACAGTGGATGGCACCTCTTCATCCCATCATCCTTCGCAGTGTGGCTTCTGTCAAGGACTTCCTGGACAAGTTAATTGACATAGATCATGACACTGGTAAGACTATTACCACTGAACACATCACTAAGTGTAATCAAAAGCCAAGTCCAGAGGTCATGCTGTTGAGCTAATCAGCCACAGGCCACCTGCTAGTGTAGCAGCTTCCAGCTGATATAGGTGAAACAATACTGTAGCTCTGCAGTGAAATATTCATAACTAGCTGGAAGTCTGGTAAAGAGATGAGATAGTTAATGAGTTGGCAGGGAGCTGAAGTGAGAAGCTGCATCACTGGTTACCCAACATGTCCTGGCTATTTTCTTAATGTCATGTGTTACTGAGGCTGTTGTTGTGAAACATCTTCCCCCCTCTGACATATCATGTTTCAACCTCCGTCTTCACATCACACCCACTTTTTTCTCCTAAAGGCCAGTTTGACATTTAATGCTCTTGAGGTGAATTTGTCGGACAGAAGTGGACGCTTGTTATTCCTCTTTGAAGCCATCCCTCGTGGGGTGATGGAACAAGATTGAGATGCCATGCAGTAACAGAGTGCAGTTAAAGAAATGAATGTATACAGTTAGTTTATCAACACAGCACCACCTTGTGTCTATCTGGGTGAATAGGCAATTACATACAGATTGTAAACAGCTTTTCCTTATGTTTGTTTTCCATTTTCTCTGTGTAGCATCTGAAGTGCCTCAGAGGGCTGTGTTCACTGCTTCGGTCACAGTCAAAGAGGGGTATCTCCACAAACACAAAGCAGAAGGACCCCAACTGTTATCCCGCTTTGCATTTAAAAAACGCTACTTCTGGTTGACAAGTGAGACGTTGTCTTATGCCAAGACTCCTGATTGGCAGGTTGGTACTGTACCAGCAGTAAGTTTCATATTCCACCAGCATACTAAATGTCATATGTCATATGAGTATTTACTTTACTGGCCATTTTGGCAATCAGCCCCTGTGTCAAGTCTTGCTTGTAATCATATTTTTCTATGACTTCTGTATCAAATAATCAAAACCAATCAAAATAATAATACAAAAACACAAGTATAATATGCCTTTTTATGGTGAATTAGTCACCATTTGTGCCCTTTGAAGGACATTCATCACCTTGCCTCACACAACGAAGAAACATTTTACTCATCCGCAGCTTTGCTCTAATGTATTTGTGTTGATCTTGTGAGAATATCATTACAATGTGGTGCCTAAACCTGTGATAATGATTTTCTCTCATTTTCTAACCAGAGGCTGTCAGAGAGAGGGAGACAGTTGAGGGGAACATTCTAGTCACTGAATGTCTCTCTTTGAGCCAGTCTCTGCTTTGTGTGACTGGAATAAAGGCGAGGGTTAATTGAAGGCTATGGATATTCATACGAACATCGCAAATCAGACTGGAGACAATGTCCTGGCTCCTTTTCTCCATGTTGGAGCACTCCAGTCAGTGAAACGAGCTCCCATTGGAAGTAGCTGATTTGCACTTTAAAGTAGCCTTTCCTGCCACAGTGATCTCATCCTCACTTCCTCCCTGTCTCACACTGTTTCTCATAGGTTAATGAGTGCAAAATATTTCAGTATGAGAAACCACTTAATAAATTTGCTAGGTGATCAGATATCACCTTTATTTCACTAAATCATTAATGTAATATGCCAGAGGCAAAGAGTGATACATCATTACCATCATGTGCATACCTGTCTTAATTGGTGTTGTGGTTTGCAGGTGCGCTCTTCAATTGCTATTCAGTGTGTGTGTGCAGTGGAGAGGGTGGATGAAAATGCCTTTCAGCAGCAGAATGTAATGCAGGTCATCACCCAGGACAATGACGGACTGCTGCACACTATGTACATCCAGTGCAAGGTGCATTTGTACACTATCCAGTCACCAAGAAAGTGCATGACCTTTTTAAATTTTTTTCTTTTTTTTTTAACACACAAAGCTCAGCTGTCATTGACAGTTTTCTATATTTGCAGATTTATTTTTACATAAGATGTGTTATCTTTGAATGCTTTTTATCTGATAACATTTAAATTGCAGATTTTTTTTGAGCTGCTTTGATTTTTAGTTTGACTTTGAGGAGTCACTAAATTTCATGATCTATGGTATTTAAATGTTTCCAAACAGAATGTAAATGAGCTGAACCAGTGGCTTTCTGCAATCAGGAAAGTCAGCATCTACAACGAGCGCATGCTGCCCTCTTTTCACCCGGGGGTTCATCGCAGTGGCAAGTGGACCTGCTGCCTGCAGGTGGACCGAACTGGTAATCCTGCTGTTCTAACACTGCTTCAGCTAGGATTCAAAATGAGGACCTGTGTTTATTACAAATATATTGAACTAACAACCCCCCGAAACACATGCTTATTCAATGCCAGAAAATCTTATTACTTTACTACAGTTTGACTCGGATGTAGCAGGCTGTTTTTGTTGCTCTCCCAAAACCACGCTGACTTTTTTGATTGATTGATTGATTCTTCAGTGTGGGATTAAAACTTTTAGATTTTTTGGTACCTGAAGTTGAGGTTTGATTGTTAATAAAGCTATTCCAATATTATGAATATTATGCACAAACTTGTAGAGACCTTGATTGAAAAGGTTTAAATGGATCATTAACAGGATGTGTTATATTTAATAGTGTGAAGTTCAGAGTTTGTGGAATGCCGGAGTTCAACATAAGGTTGCGTCTCAGTTGCAGGCTGCAGTAGAACCCACTCGGCTGTGACACTCGGCGACTGGAGTGACCCACTGGATCCTGATGTAGAGACTCAGACAATATACAAGCAGCTCCTGCAGGGCAAAGACAAACTCAGGTGTGAACATTCTCAGTCTGGGTGCAGTTCTTTTACTGAACACTAGAGGTCTATGTTGCTATACGGGAAACCACTGGTGTGCTGCTGATATTTTTTCATTACTTTGCGTCAAATATTTAACTGTCACTGTGTGATCATATGATGTGATTCTTCTGACTGATACTGCAGGAAAAAATATCTGGAGATGCCAGATGGTGATCAGACAGCATGCAATAAAGAAAAGAAGATGAACTCTGACATTCAACCAGGTGACACTAAACTGTAACGTTTCTATCATGTTACAAGTGCTTTTATTGTTGTTGTTGTTGTTGTTATTATTATTATTACTACTTCTACTACTATTATTATCCCCTTAGTTTCTATGTGGGTATGACATTTACAGGATGTTTAAACTATCATAGAGAAAACCATCAATTTATCTACACATTTCTGTGTCATAGATGGTGCTGAATGCAACGTTCAGCAAATGAAGCCATGTCAGAGCGTCGCTGCTCGGCTGCTGGTGGTGATAGAGGATTTGGCGAAGGCTCATGCTTCCTTCCAGTGCAGAGAAAAAGAGGACGCCACCAGTGATATTATGAATCCCTAGAGTGCAAATGTGGACTGGAAGACATTGATGCCTGAAGGGGGGGAAGGGCAGCATCCTGTAACAACACAAGTGAGAATCAGCTACCGGCTCTCTTGATTGTCAAGGAGAAAAAGTGGCCACACGATGCCACCTCTTCATGCCTTTTAGTACATTTCCTACAGGCTGTAAAGAGCAGTGGGAATTCTGCCACTTTAATCTTTTTGATTCTCCGAGTGCCACCGACGAGTGCCGCGGGAAGATTATGATACTTGACAAAAAAAAGGGGGGGGGGGCCCGCAGGGACTTTGAAGCATGATCTGACTTGATATTTTTTATGTAGATAATAAGCAATCTGTTGCATGCCTGCATCCACTTGTTGTGTAAAAAATAAGCTTTTATATTTTTGAGATACTGTACAGGACCTAAGTCACACATTTTTATGCAAAAAGCTTGATGTCGTGTAACCTACAGTACCTGAATGTAAGGTGTTTTGGTATTGCTATTATTATCAGTGTTTTGCATTTTTATTGAGGCAATTTATCACCATGGCCACAATGTAGCAGTGACAATAACATTACAAGTTATTCCACCATGAGTTTAATAAATGGTGGTGCACATGTCATAGTATAATGCTGCCTGTACAGTGAGCAAAATTCTGATTTCTGTTGTTGCTTCAGTCCCTTTACACAAAAACACGTGCTTTTGGTTGGTGCTATGGCCAGTCAACTTAAATGTTGTGATGTAATTCACATTTTTATAATGATGTCATTCCTAAGATGGGTAATATTTACCTAGTTATAATATAATATCCACACGCGCGCACACACACACACACACACACACACACACACACAAATCTCAGTTTATTTGAAAAAGAGGGGAATTAACAATTATGAGATACTCCTATTTGATAAGTTTACATTTTTAGAGATTTTGGTGCCACTACATTTGGCTGATGTGTTTGAGATGCCAAATTTGCTTTTAGGAATTTAAAGAAATGTAATTTAATTTAAATAGATAATTTTTTGGATCATTTGAAGAGAGAAAGTAGTTTTCAGAGTCTGTCCCTTAAACAGTGTTCAGTTTAATAAAAACAGATCTGAGATCAGTGAGATGACCTTGGCATGCTGTCCAGCTTTATTCTAAGCATTCTTCGCATCTTAGACACACCACTACTAAACACATGCCAGACATTAGAATCAGCATCCTTTACTGAGGTGGTCATTACAAGTGTGTTGCTGTTTGCAGCTTTCCAAATTTTGCTTTATTAATTTGCCACTCGAGTTATAACTAGAGTAAGCATTAGTGGAACACTGTGTTCCCTGAATAAGTGCTCTTGTTATGAAAAGAAAACTGCCTGTACTTTATTTTGCAAATTCATCATAATGGTTTGTTCCAAGTGGGTTGTTACTGTGAAAACAATTATATTCATTAATAAAACTCTGAATCGGGAATTGAAAGAAGAAAATGTGTCTAATTTGTGCTCAGAAAAAAACAAGACTGTGTTTGTTTTTTTGTTTTTTTTACATTGTTGCCAACTTGGTTGACATAAAATTCAGAAATGATACTAAGAATCTGCTTTGCTGGCTTATGTCTGTTTCTTGGTTAGTATTAAAGTGGAGCATCTGACTTAAAGCAGACATTTGTTCAGGAAACAACTTCACATCTGACAGATGCCAGAGCGGACTCACAGTGTCATGGTTACCACGCTACCCCTTTGTTTAAATGTAATCAACCCACCGTAACCACAAACTCACAATCCAACAAGAGTCAGAATCTAATGTTAAATTATGCCACACAAAAAGATGCGCGCAGGCATTGCACCTCCCGGCTTTATTTAAATGCTAATGAAAGCAGACCTACCTGCAATGATGCAGCAGTCTCCCTGCTAGCGCTCTCATTAGGCATGAGAAGTGAGCGATGAGAGAAGGCAGGGCAGTAGGATTTAGTTACAAAAACTAGCAGGGGTCTGACCTCTGAGCTGCTGGGTCAGTGATGGAAGGAAGAATGGGATGCTGAAGGGGTGTCTCATCACCTCAGTCCTGACATCCCAAGGCCTGCTTTAATATGCGCCCACCACTCTTTACCACAGAAGCCAGAGACAGCAAACGATCATCAAGCAAATTTATTACCAGTGAGAACTCTTTCTGCTGCACTCCAGAACACCAGCAGGGCTCATTTATATCCATATAACGAGGAGCAAAGCGGAGAGTTGCCCAGGGAGAAGAAAATAGTGGCGTTAAATGGGCGGAGGAGACACACCACCGACTGGGGTGGGGGTAGGGATCAAGGAGAGCCGGTGTAACAAAAGGTCAAACACGCTACCCCTGTCAAGGGCACATTTATTTTTCCACAAGAAACACACAAACATGCAACAAGGTCATCACAATTCAATAAAGACCGATAGATTAAGAAGCCCTTTATAGTTTAATCAATGTCTCTGTAATATCTTGCTTTTAGTTTATCTCAGTTGCTCTTTGTGAACCACTTTAAATAACAATATGCAGACACAGCCTAAGGTAAACAACAAAAAGAATGACTTGAAAAGGTCAATTAAAACGGGCACTTAAATTCAAAACCTTAAGGTGTTTCACATGTTGTGGAAAGAGTGAGGAAAGTAGCAAAACGCTATCACTTCCCCCATGTGTGTAAATCAAAGCCAATAGAGGGGGGGGGAAATCCCTAACTAACAGGAGTAAGTTGCAAAACCACAGTGCTAAATCACCAGAAAACCAGGGTGATATTTCTAGAGAAGCTATAATGTTTTCATATGCAAAAAACAAACAAAGAACTATGCATTGTCAATACACTTGCTCACAGTTTGGTTAACATGCACCTCTAGGAAACATTACTGTATCTTTAAAGGACATGAACCTAAGCTTTGTCTACAAGACTCCCACTTCCACACACATTCCCACAGACAGACACAAACATACAGTATAGCCACACAAAATGTTAAGGTATCATTTAGATAGAGAAGTACAGTTTGCAGTGGACACTACGAGAGTACAACTGTAAATACTTCATACGAACAAAGTGACTTCATCCCCGATCCCACCTCTCAAATAGCATAGGATGAAGAGTAGTACAGCAAATGTCATGTAATAGTTATTTTTAGAGACAATCATTGGAAAAAAAGACATCAAAAATATATGTTTTCTAATACATAGCATGTGAACATCCTTGGATTGCAACCTCTTTGTTTAGAAACCTGGAGGTAGGCACCCCATAAAGAAAACATCCATTGTCATTTTGATGAAAATCAGCCTTCTTGCTACACATAAATCATGTATTAGGTTTTAAAAATAGTAAATTGCATAAAATCCACCTCCCTCTTGTTCAACCGGACAAATACCAAAACCGTGTTTTATGCATCATTCCCATATAGATCTGTACACACCTGAAAAGTCTAAAGGGCCGGCGTCGTTCACACTACAATACCGACACGTGGAAAGGAAAAGCTGAAGAAGCAAACATTTGGATTTCTCTAGTGAACGAAATTTCACTTTACATGGAAAAGTTCCCTGATAGATTGGTAGCATTCTCTTTTGCTGTCCCACTATATAAAGGGTGTCAAAAAATGTGTGGAGGAGAAAAGTTGACGTGAGTAGGCCGAAACGTGACTATTTTCAACACCTGGGTCAAAATCACTTAGACATACTCTTAGTAGTTTGTTTTGGCTTGTTTAGTAGTCAGAAAGATGGAAATGAGACAGAATAGCCGACACAGAGCTGCAGCTTAAAGACCCTGAAAACAAACAGTTTAAAATCCAAGTTTAAAGTATTAAAAGACATTAAGACCTAAATCTGCAGCAACTGATTTATTTACTCTTAAGGGCAGTGGAAACAATTCATTTACATACCAGCTTTTATTTGAGTTCATTATTCATTTAGAGCCATGAGTCTGTCCTCTTGATGAATAAGAGTCCGAGCTCTTTAGCTGCAAAGTGCTCCACAGTGAAGCGAGCTAGTTGTAGCATCTGCCATTCTTTGGGGGTTTTAAGAGCTTACTGTAGCTAAAAGCTACACAATGACAGCTTGTCTACAAGGGAGCAGTTTTCAGTAGTCTGATTCACATGTATAATGAAACCTTGTTTTAAATTAATCCAGCTGCCTGCACAGGCTACGCAACAGTTTATGCTGCCACCCTGCTGTATTCACACAATCC